>AXCM01002550.1:0-30375 GCA_000473375.1 Anopheles culicifacies | reverse complement strand
ATTCCTCCAGATCAGCAGCGTTTGATCTTCGCCGGTAAGCAGCTGGAAGACGGACGTACTCTGTCCGACTACAACATCCAGAAGGAGTCGACCTTGCACTTGGTTCTTCGACTTCGCGGGGGAAACTGAGTCGATCGTAAAGAACATCGATATTGCTTCATTTTCTTTTAGGGTTATCTAAATTCATCTCACTTCCTGTTTAAATTTATGTAACCTGCTGTCGTGTTTGTATTATATGGACACCGAGATGGTCGGTTGCATATATAAACGTTGCTATGAAAATCTTTAGTATAACGTTTGAAGTGCGAAAAATCGAGATTATTCCAATAAAAGAAATAGCATGAGTTAGAAATTGAGCTTGTTTTATTCAATTTGTTTTGGTTTTTAGATGCTTCTCATTTGGATCCATACTTATCATGTTCATTGTTGGCTCACGTAATTATATCCTCTAATTTGCTTTTAAGGCCTTCAACAATTTGCTATCCTTTATTTTAAAAGCGTCTGAGAAGACATACTTTGCGGGTGGTGCCTTTCTGAGAATTGTAATTCCTATAGCTGAATAATCAGTCCTTATATTCCTGAGTTAAAGGAATTTCTATAACAACTATTATTTTTTTCGTACTAAGTCAGCTGCCGTAGTGCTTCACGTGTTTCACGTTGCAGAAATGGTATTCGTTCCGATTCAGGTAGATTGGCCCATATTACAGGTGATATGGCAACAGGAGCAATGCCGAGAGCCTGAATAGTTTTAAGATGCAGCGCGAATCGTCCTCGTAACCGATTAACGTTAATAGCGTAGCAACTCTTCGGAAGGTACAATATGGCAACACTGTGAATTGAACAAGAAAGACAGTAAACATCGTAAAAAAACAATCCATAAAAACGCGTATAATTTACGTACAGCTTATTCTCTGGCTGCCGTAAGTCCTCCAGTCGTATGGTAGAACCTTCCTCAGATGGCACGCATTTCTTAACCGGGTTTCCATCCGCGTTGAAAACGATAACATGGTCAAGTACGTGGCCTTGCTCGGTAACGACCTGCGTGCTTACATACTCTGCTCCGCCGAATGCGAACTCGAGTGGTTTCAACAAGGGATGGTCGTTGTTTTGTAACAAAAGCATCACCGATTTCTCTACGTACTGCTTGGCCGGGTAAGGCCCCTGGTATTGACCGCTGTACAGCAAGCTGAGCGTTTGACCTAGCTCTGAAAGCTGCAGATAATCAACCAACACATTTCGTGCCATGTTAGCATCCTGCGCATGAGGATCTAGCCAATACGACAACAGCTGTGGATTGAGGATGTCCAACGAAAGGAGCTCCAGGTTGTAACGTATCCACGGAATGGATCCGGTAGTAATGGTAGTATTGCGGGCAATTTCCTCCTTTATCCTTTCCCAATTGCCTGGCCGGTAATTGGCATTGGAGAAGCCGGCCACAATTGTGATGATGCCAGACGTTGGTATAATCGAGAGTTTGTCAGCGTGCGCAGCAATGTAGTCCAACAATGGGACATGCAGGAAGGATATTTTGTTGAACTTTTTTAACATATAAAGCGCATTCAATAGCCCAATGTCGTGATCGATCGCGTACTGAGCACAGCGTTTGAGGAAAGCTTCGTTATAGAACATGGGATAATAATCCAGATTTTTGTCCAGCAACTTTTTTAGCACATAGTCGATCATTTTGAACGGTATCTGATCGAGATCGCGCTCTAGAACCGCGAACAAATTTTGTAGTAGCTTCTCGTACTGCGGCAAGAAGGCATGAAAGCCGGACAATGCTTTTAAAGCGTTGATGGCTTGCTCTGGCGAAAGGTTCGTCCCGTGCAGTGTCAGTGCACTGACAATATTCATCACGGAGCGATCGTTTACTTTGTGATGTGATACGAACTCAAGCAACTCAACCAGTTGCTGTACATTTTCGTGGTCTAGCTTGTAGCCAATTTGTATCTGCAGCAACATTGGCAGGGCAATCTGTAACGCCTCGACGAGCGGTGTCCGGTCGAGCTTTTTCAGAATAAAGCTTAAAAATACGATATGATCCAAGGTTACATCATTGATTTGGTGCCGTATCAGCTGCAACAGCACCGTCATGATTTCACTGTTTGTATGCACCCCGAGAAAGGTCAGAATTTTTAGACATTCCGTCAAATCGTTCATCATGAACGTGCGCGATTCGAACCGTACGTTTTGGCAAAGCTCCGCAAACCTTGGATGCTTTAGGATCTGTTCAGACCGTAACGTACTTTTGCCATTTTTCTGCAGTTCGAATAGAGTTTTTAACGCTGGCAAAGTGTACACGTGACGGTCTTGCTTGGTGCGACTGATTGTGGGAAGAAACTCTAGCACTTCCTTTGCATCGGTGGCTGATTTGAGCAGACCAAAGTACGAGGAACCATCCGTTGGTTGTAATTCCTTTCCGGCGGTCACGCAATACAACCGCCCAATGCTTCGATGCATTCCAAAAATACGAAGGAATAAACTGTTTCGAAGCATGTTCGAAACGAAACCTGCAATGAAGTGGATTTTGTTAGATAATGGGACTAAACGCTACGAAGCTCACAGTAAAACCGAAAAGTATTTTGTTTTTGTTATTGTAGCAAATGTATTTTGTAATCAAAACATTGGCTGCATGTTGATCATATGAGAACTGTCAATAAAAGATGTTGTTTGTCAGTTTAGAAGGGTTGCCAATCAACTACATTCGGTTTCAAATTACAAAAAATGAAAAATATGTGCAAATGTGTATTATTTTTGCTATCTGCTTCCCGCTATCGCATTATGTTCTGATTTGTAAAATGATTAAAATCAAAGATTTTTGGCCGGTGTAATGCAAAATCGCACCATATAAACACGTTTACTTTCGGTCCCCAACAATAGATGACGCTAGTTGCAAAGCCATGCACATGCTTCATTATGTAAAATACGACTGCAGCATAGAGCATCTTTTGTTTTATTATGCATGGAAAATCTATCAAATCACTGTTCAATGAGTTTTACGACCTCATTTTGTGAGGTGAGTTAAATTCCATTCATACTCACTTCTCGTCACCCTGTGGCCGTGGTCAACAAATCATCACGATGGGAGCACTGCTAATGTCACCAACACTGACACGAATGTTGATAGAAAAATGTCGAACGTAATGACTGTTCAGAACAAGCGAGAGAGGGTTTAAGTTTTGTCATTCCGCATTCATAAACGGTAGATTAGTTGTGTGTTTGTTCCAGCGAGAAAATATCCGAGGACACTAATTTGTCCAGTCATTGCATGCGAAGCCCATTTGATTCCATAAGAGCGAGCCAACGGAAGTTCAGTGGACCAGTAGTGAGCTGGTCGGTACCTCCTACGGGGATCGTAGCGTTTCGTTGGAAACTTCCTTGTGTTGGAGGAGAAATTAGCAGAGACATCGAAATAGAGTGAAGCGCAATAGATTTGGTGCTAGGGAAACACATTTTGTGGCAACGATACAACGAAACACAAGGTTACGATTGGTGATTACTTCGGTTTAGCATAAATTAAACATTCAATCGAAGGTTGTG
Source organism: Anopheles culicifacies (assembly GCA_000473375.1). Lineage (NCBI taxonomy): Eukaryota > Metazoa > Arthropoda > Insecta > Diptera > Culicidae > Anopheles > Anopheles culicifacies. The sequence continues at coordinate 26,835 of AXCM01002550.1, read as the reverse complement.
TTGAAACGACAAGACGGCCCTGGAAGACTAGCTTAGGCCAAGTTCACGTGCACCAGAAAACAACGAAAAGCGAACATTCTCCATTCAATATCATCAAAGTGGGCCACTATAGTGCGGAAGTACTGCATCCGTCAGCAAACGAGCGATGGCACAGTCCCTTTCGACCGAGTCATGTTCGTCGCTGAGCACGCTGGCCGAAACAGATACCACCATGTCGAACGTGGTTGACGATGAAAGCAGCGATGGTATCGAACAGAGCCGTCCCAAGCGAAACGAGCGTCACGAGAAGCTGGGATTCAAACCTCAAAAGGAGCTGTTTTGCAACAAATTTCTACCATACGCCGACAAGCTGGACGATGAATCACAGGCCAACCTGGAAAGCATCAAGAACAATCTCGGCAAGGTAGTTGCTATGCGCGAAATGGGTCCTGCGGTCATGATGAGCATCCGGAACTTGGTGGCGTAAGTGGAACAGGAAGATCGCAAACGTTTTTCCCATTTGCAAGCTAATGATTTCCATTCTACAATCTACGTTACAGCTACATCAAACTATATGGCATGAAATTTTCCAAGGAGGATCACGTAAAGTTTGTGCAGCTCCTACTGGAAATGCTGGTTATTCCCAAACTTGATCCGGATGCAATAAACAAGATCAGCGAAGCAATATTCTTTCTGCTCCGGTATGTAGCACGATGTCTCCTCTCTACGGCGGCAATTGACCTTTTTTATTATCTTGCAGGAAGCGTGAATGGCTGAGCACGGAAGATTTGCAGATCGAATGGCGGCCGCTATATGATCTGTTTCATCTGCTAGTGTCACGGTTAAGCAAAAAAGGCGAACTGTTCAACACCACATCGTAAGTATCGAGTAGCGTGCGGGTTGGGTCGTAAATGTGTAAGTGTGTTTCGAATGTTTTACGGCTTGGTGCGAAGTTCTATTTGTCTGCCGGTGTTATACGATTTCCGGTTTAGTTAACGCGTCACTTCCGTTTTCTGCGTATCTGCAGGAAGAACCAAAACGAAAACCCAGAATCACCGTTGGCAATGTTGCTTGCCGCTGTCGCCGAGCGGATGGGCTACGAGATGTCTGCCGTGGCTAACTACCTCGGCATAGAGATGGACGCCGATGGACTGAAGAAATCGTAAATCGTTTATCAAATTGCGTTCTACTATTTTCCCTCCTCCCTTTATCCCAGCTACCATCCTTTCGCTCAGCCCCTGTGGCCAATGTTGCTTGTGGGCTAGGCATTTGGAATGTGGTGGATATAAAAACCTGTATTTGGCTCCTTTCTTTCACATTTGACATGGTGTTATGGTCTTTCGATGATGGTTCGGTGAAGACATTCAAACTACAGCGTGCCTGTGATGGTCTGGATATGGGAGTTACTCACAATGGGGAAGATTACGAAGGTTAAACGGTTTACCCAAAATATATCCATTACGGAGTTTGACCTGTGGTGTAGTTCCATCGTCGTGCATCGTTGCTTGAGCATATTTCCAATAGACAAGGAAGCATTTTCTTTTTGGTATCTCCCGCGATAACGGTTAATTCTTCATGATCATCGTATTTTGACTCATCCACACACAAAGGAAGGTACATTTGAAGGGTGGTTGTATTCACATCGGGTGGCAAGGAATTGAATTACAGGAAAAATCTATCATTTTTACACTTTCATTTTCGATTTATTCTGTTACACATGACTGTTGATGCCCGCACGTGCCCGAGTCACATCATGTAAACCGTCGTTCCATAATATTAAATTAACAAACAATGTGTGTCGTTCATTCCCTTACACTGTTGCTAGTTTGCCTCATCGCTTACGATGAACAGGAGGTATTGTGGTGTTTTCGCTTTGTTAGAGGTTTACCCAGAGGGAAAGAGAGTGTGTGGTTAATTCGTATTCCGTTTGTTTAAATTGCTATACTTTTCGAATAAGCATCTAATTGGGATTCTCTTTGTTTCACTTCACAACAGGAGCATGGAGGGCAATCTGCAGTGTGCGATACAGGTGTGTACACCGTAAGTATTTTCCGTTCATAATCCGGCCAACTACCGTTGGTAATGTTCCATTCGCTTACCAGGTACTTCCCACCATCGGCTACACAAGAAATATTGGACGAACTGCTGTCGAAGCTGCAGCCGCTCGATAATGGGAGCGGATGTGAGGTGGTCACCATACTGAACATCTTCCTCAACTATGAACAAGGCTATGAGCTGTGGTTCGACAAGCTAATGTCCATCTGGAACGGGTACCATAATCCACCATGGGCGGGCGATTTTATGACGATGTACGCAGTCGTTGGACTCAAAAACTTGGGCCACATCGACTGGGAACCACACATTCCGACGATGTTTGCACGCATAACGCGCTCGATCAACTTTCCCGTCAACTACCGCAATGCGAAGGGTGGTAGAGCAAACGGGATTCCACCGGATGCCATAGCTACGTGGATTGTGTCGGCACTAGGGCCGGGTAGCAGCGCCCAGAAGTATCTGAACACGTTCATGTCCACGATCGAGACGTATCTACATCCGGCCAACACTGGCAAGTGGGTGAAAATGTTGGGTGAACTGTTGAGCATGCTGCCCCGTTTCTTCATCGATCGTCTCGTCATCGAGCGGTTCCGCAAGGGTCACCACATACGACCCATTCCGAACGAACGCAAGCTCACCGAGGAATGCATCACGGCGTTCGTGGAGTGCATGAAGCCGGTTGCGTTTCGGGCAATGTATTCGCGTCTAAATGCGCAGGAGGTTGGAAAGATTTTCCAATGCCTGTCCGATCTTCGTCCGGCACTGATCATTCCGGGCATTATCGAGCGGGTGTACGCGAGTCTCGATTCGCTGACGGAACCGCGTAAACTGACGGCGGCACTGCACGGTTTGATCGGTGTCTCGAGGGCGCTCGTGTCGGGCCACAATGGTTACACCGAGGGTCGTACTCACGTGATACCACTGTACTTGGCCACGCTGCCCGGCATCGATGGTAACGATCAGATGAAAACGGTCATCACGTTCCACTTCTTGACGTCGATTGCGTTCCTGATACCTATTATCGACTGTTCGCAGGCGGGACAGTACCACACCAATCTGACCGACGACGATCGGCAGCTGTGCGAACAGACGGCTGACTTCGAGAGTTTCGCGCTACAGTATCTCGATCGGTTGTTTTTGCTGATCGAGAACAGCTCCACCAACAATGTGCGCATGGAGCAGTCCGATCTGGACACGGCACGCTCGAAGGCGGAATCGCTGTTGGAACCGATGGTGCAGACATGCACGCACGGTATCTTTGGGCAGGCGTCAGAAAAAATTGTGGCAGCCGCAGCAAAGAAAGTGATGGAGTTCGTTCGAACGCGCCTGTTTGAACCGAATGTGGCCGGCCAGCTGGTTGGTTGTCTGGTGCGACTGTTTGCCCGCGTTCATGGGAAGGAAGTGTTGCGTGTACTGCTGCCTCACGTAATGCGCCAGATCGAAGATTACATGGAGGAGCATGAAGACGTGGAAGAGCTGGAGAAGCACAATGACGAGATGCTGTACTATCTGGTGCTGCTGATGAACCTGGTACGTGGCGATCCATTAGAGTTTCGCAACTATGTGGACGATGTGCTACCGCTGTTAGACCGATTGGTGCGGTTTAAGTGCAAACGTGTATCCCGCTATGTGTCACAGATCGTGGGCAATATCATGAGCAACATGTCGACGTTACAAACCATGGATGTACGTAACAGTCCCGACTGCTTCCAGAAGCCACTCTCAGAGGTAGTGCCAGTGTGGCGATGGGGTGAAAAAATGGCAGCCGATAGCAAGATCGAGTGGCGCGTACCAGACGAAACAGCTCGCATTGTTTGCGAGCGAATAATGCATCGCTATTTACCCGCCCTGCTGGAAAAGCTCGATCGTCACAGTGCTGGTGAGGTGACACTGCCTCGCGATGAACTGTATCGAGCGGTCATGATGGTGCAAGCGTTGATACGATGCTACAACTTTTTGCCTAACTGGACGGATGAGGAACCGATCGAGCTGTTCGAGACGTGTGTGGATGTAAGAGAGCTGCAGCTGAAGGTGACGCTCGGGTTTGAGGGGCTGGAAATCTGCATGCCGAACGGTGAGAATGTGCGAAAAGCCATCATTCGGACGGTATCGCGCTTGCAGGATCACATTTTGAAGGTCTCGGAGGATGATACGCAAACCCTAAAGGCGATCGTGACGCTGTACGAGAAGGTGCTGCTCCGAAAGCATCCGAACGGTTCGTACGAGATGCAGCTGAAAACGTTCAACTGTACGAAACGGTTCCAGACGTACCAGTTGACACGCTGCAAGCGAGATGTCCGAGCGGTCGTTGTGTCTCGCGTTGTTATTCAGCAGGACTGCCGGGACGAGATGAGCTTACCGCTATTCAGTGCGACTCATCTGATGGTCATGAAGAAGTTGCTTGAACTTTCCGTGTCATACTACGCCACTGTGCGCATCGATGCCCAGGCTAAGCTGCACGATATGCTGTATCTGTTCCCGTACGCCTACCCGTTGCTGACGGATCGGATCGTCGAGTGTTTGCAGCTGGACGCGGAACGGCACCACGAGCAGGTCAAGGGCATACTGTGCCTGCTGTTCATCAAACGGCGTGGTCGATTAATCACGCAAAACAATTGGGAATATTTGGCCCGCGTTTGGCCGGCACTGTTGCGTTCGAAGCTGTCGGAGAAACCGTCGATTGTGCGGTTGGTCGATGGGCTGAAGAAGATGATTGACGGTCAGTCACCGACCTACCTGCTGGAGGTGGAAATTGGTGAAAAGGTAGTCGAACGTGCACTTGCCTTGCGGACACGTGCGGATGAGCTGGATCTGGTTGCAGGACAGGCGGCACGAGAGCGCGAAAACAAACGGAACGTTCAACTGTTCCAGCAGCTGGTGACGGATATAGTGCAGACGGTCGAGACGAGTCGGTTACATCTGCGGTACCACTATCTCGCATCGGTTATGCTGATCAACTTGTGTCATCCGTACGTGGATCATCCACCGTCGGTTACCCGGCTGGCAGTGCACCATCTTATTCACGATGCCGTCATCGAGCGCAAGCTAGCCATTCAGCTGCTGTTGGGTATATTCCGGCAACAGAAGCGTCCACAGAAGAAAGTCGTAATGAATCCGCTCGAAGTTGTTGCCCGTATTACTTCCGGATCGAGTGCAGCGCCACAAGCGGTTGCCCCGAATCCGGGCTCGAATGTTGCGCCCGGCTATCGAGAGGATAATATGTGGTTGCAGTATGACGCAGCAAAGGTGCCGACCAGTCAGGCCGAATGGGATGAACCACGTTATATGTACACTTCGGAGGGATGCTTTGGATGGACGAAGGGTTTCAAGATGTATGCACCAAGTGCGGAACAGCCGAAGCTAAATCGTACCGTGGAGGAAATGAATGAACACGAGCGCACGATATTTGAGTTCTTCAACGAACAGCAGAACGTCGACTCGCTCATGCGGTTCTGGTCACTGGAGGAGAAAAAGGGGCGGGACGAGTTTAGCAGTGCACGGATGTTACTTATCAAGATGCTGATGAAGATGTTCGGCGATCAGCTGTTGGATCGCTTCCTGGTGCACATGCCGGGGCTAATAGAAGAAAACAAGGTCGAGAGCAATCATCGGTGCGTGGTAGAAGTGCTGACGGGAATAATGCGCGGTGCCAAGCACTGGCCGTACGAGATGACGCGCGATATGTATGCACGGGTGGTGCCGCTTATACGATTGGGCATGCAAAAGGTCACCGTCGATACGGACATGTACTGGGGCATGTGTTTTGCCACGTCCGCGCAATCGATGGATCCTTCGAAGCAGTACTGGCTGCACGAGGTGCTACTGGAAGATCCATTTCAAGATGCAAACAGCTTCAGCGACTGCAACCGGTTGTACTGTCTGCAGGGTGCATTTAATCAGCACGTGTGGCGCATGGCAAGTGTCGCTCACCGGTTGTTGGACTATCTGAAGCCCCATCTGGACCATCCGTTCCAGAACTTGCGCGAGCGGTTAGGTAACACGCTGATCAACATCTTCGAGGCCGATCTTCGGTTCGAGGGCTATGAGCCGCGACCGATATCACCACAGCGTAGTGAAATGATCGCATTCGTCATGCCAAAGCTTGCCATCCTGCTGCAACAGGATCCGGAACCGCCGAAACCGAAGGGGGAGAATGTGGAGGGCCATGGCGAAAATATGGAAGTAGCTGCACACGAGGACAGCGAATATGTAAAAGCGGTCCGTTTGTTTAAGACAAGTAAGTAATACACGTCGCCCACATGTGGGTATCGACAACGTTCAGCATTAACATATGTTCTATCTTCCAATAGTTGCACACTGGATCACGTACACTATCCATCGGTACTCGAACGGCAACGAAAAGGAATATTTCGAGTTGCTTCCAATAGCCTGCCGCTTGGAGCATTCCGAGCAAGACAAGGAGCTCAGCGAAATCTGCACATTGCTGTTGGCCTTCATATCGCAGGCCCTAACACTGCCAAACTGCATGGATGTGGCGCTGGCCAAGATCGACGAAGTGTCCAAAATGCCCTACTGGTCGGCTCGCCGTGCCGTGATCGATGTACTGCAGGTGCAGGTCTTCTACAACATGACTATCATCCTTAGCCGACCCGAGTGGAAGGCGAAGGTACAGGAGATAGTGCTCCGGCTGCTGGGGGACAGTGTGATCGAGGTGCGTGAAAAGGCTGCCGAGGTGCTGGGTGGTTTGGTACACTGCTCCTTCCTGACTGCAACCGAAGAGCTGTTGGAGCTGTTTAAACGCAAATGCCGCACGAAAATCATACGCTCGAAGCGTATCCGCGTAGAGACGGCACAAACTTCCTGTGGGAGTGAAGTGGCTAAGAATGACAAGTAAGTAAACGGGGGAGAACATTTGGTAAGCGATGACCGTCACTAATGTGGTGTGTTTCTTAACATTCTTATCGCAGTGCGGAAGCAAATGCCGTCCTAGCTCGGCATACCGGAGTGCTTGGACTGTGTGCCTTTATTTCCGCGTATCCGTACGAAGTGCCTGAGTTTGTACCGAATGTGTTTGAGCATCTCGGTGCACATTTAAACGATCCACAACCTATACCGGTAAGTAACTACACAATTGTTCAATGTGTGTGTGGCTTACGTCTAAATCCTCTCTGGTCCTCTTCTATTGCAGGCTACCATCAGAAAAACTATGGGCGATTTCAAGCGAACCCATCACGATAACTGGGAAGTGCATCAGCTTAAGTTCACAGAAAATCAGTTAGCTGTGCTGAGTGACCTTACGATTCCTCCATCGTATTACGCTTAAAGAAATTCACCCATTCAGTGCAATTGTTTGCTCTATTTTATACCACTGTTGAATACGCGCTACGTTACGTTGCGTTCCATTATTCATTTCTAGTTTTTAATAGGCATCGGTATGGTGTGACGGAAGTATACATATATGTATAGCATGTTATGTAGTTTTTTTTTAAATGATTTTGCACTGAACTTTAATGCTGACCCTAGCATTAGCATTCAAATCGACGAAATACGGATAGAAATATGTCAACCCAAAACCACTAATTGGAGTTTACCATGTGGCGTCCTGCTCGTGGGTCCATTTATTCCACTAAGTTAGTATCGATTGGGATGGACAGAGAAATTAGCCAGGGTATAGTGCTCAGCTAAAGGAGAATGAAGATATTCCAACCTTGAAGACACTCGTTCTCGTCGCGCAAAACCTTATTCTTAGCTTTTAGACCATTTCAACGGGGTGGGTTGGTAATTCATATGCATATTAATTAATAATAGCGATCGCGTAGATTGTTTTAGTTCATTTGCTACGATTTGCATCGATCACGTTATGGTAACGTTTGAGGGACCCAGGTGGTAAAGAATTGTATTGTGAGAAGCTGTGACGAGGCGATTGGTGACGGAGTACATGTATAGACAGAGGGTGTTCAATAAATAAGCAATGGATTGTGAATAGCAGATTATACGCTAAAATGTGTTCTTGCTTTTATTTCGTTCGAGGTGTCCAAATGTTTCATCTTTCCCGTAACTTTGGAAAGGATCAATTTTATCTTGCAGAAGCTCCAAGAAAAGAAGGCAGAATTCCATTTCTACTACAACTCATTTTCGTTCAACTTGAAACCCCTAGGATCTTTCGGTCACTCGCCATTACTGGCACAAATAAAGAGACTTGTTAAATCGAAATAGAGGTTTTATTATTAGAATTTACTTACATAAGATTTTGTTCTGGTTTCCACTGCCGAGTTTTACTTCAACGTCAATTTTCTCCCTCGACTTCCCCCTTCCCTCCCAGCTACATCAAGCACACGTATTGTGCATGCCCGTGTGCCCTCCTTCTTAACTTCTGTGTTTCCATCCTAAGCTTCCGACTCTGCCGCATTAACGAATGTGTTCCTATTTATCCACTCTTAACTCTAAAGTTTATTGATAAGTTCTAGAGTTCTTCTTTGGGTGCATGTATTTGTTTCCCTTCTCTATCGCCGCCTCTGCCACTTACAGAACAAACGCGGTAAATCGACCGTCCAACACAAAAATACCTGTGTTCCTGGTTTACCAATGCTTTTTTTGCGCACAATCGCTTCTGTCCACGGTTAAGTGTGTTAGATGTGTGTTTATTAATTATTTTACTTACGTGTGTACATCTGTTGTACGTGTGTCTGGGTGTGTGTCAGTGTGTTTGCTTCGTTTATTCGTGTGTATTCTTTGTTTCATCGTTAATTTCATTCATTTTCACTAACTGAGGGACAATTCTAAGAATTGGGTATCACTTATCTAGAGTTATTACATTACGTTGCCTAGATTGTTGTTTCTGTGTGTGTGTCTTCTTTTTTATCTCTTCTTTCATTACTTTGTTGTTTCGTTTGGTTTGTATTACGCGTGTTTATGTGAATCTCTGTGTGTTATCAACTTTTGTTTTATGTTTTAGCTCTCGGTTTTTTTTTGTTCGTTTTTCTACTCCCACTTCCCTTTCACTTTGCATTATTCCTCTGTTAGATAATGTTTCTAATGTGTTATTACTAGATTACGGGTTTTTGGTTTGGTTTTGTTTTACAGCTTCATTCCGTTTTACACCGTTTTTTCTTGTTTTACAGCTTCATTCAAAAACGGTCTCCTTTTAGCACTCCTACAGCGCGTGGTTGCATACGAGCAGAAAAAAATATCCGGCACCACAATGCGGTGTGTATGGGTGTGTGTGTGTGTTTGTGTGAATTTGTGTGTACATTCGCTATTCTGCAAAGTGCTAATCCTTAATAAATGCTACAGTACAATTGTGTTTTTGTTTTGTTCTTCTGTTTGTTTGCTCTTTGTTCTGCACTTCCATTTCCGGTACGAATTTTGCCATACGAGCAGCACCGTCTTTGTTGCATTTTTCTCCTGCCAAAACGGAGCTGAGGATTGATGCGGATGGGCGAAGTAAGAAGGATATGTTGTAACATAAGGATGTTTTTTATAACAATGTTATCACCCACTCACACAGAGTTGGTGTTTGATGATTGTGAGGACGAAAAATTGATTCAAGCGTAAGAAAGGGACTGAACAACAGATCGTTATAATTAAACGCTTCCAGTTTTTGGATGCGACAACTCTCTACGGACATAACACGTCTCGGAGTAGTAGTAACTAAACAACATCAGCGCGTTAGGTAGTAATGCTAAACTTAACAAACAATTATACGGTCTCGTTCCCAGCCAGGCTTGGGAAAGTGGCCGATTGTAAAGAGATTATTGGATGATTAGATGAAAGATGGAGGTGGCATGTAGGGATTTCCTTGCTTTTGATTTTAGCTATGCTGTCTATTACCTAACGTATGTAATGATGTAATGGTTAATGATAATGATACGATTTATGCATGATAAGAGTGATAATTGCTACGAATGGATAAGAATGGTACGATCAATGGTAGGAGTATGATGGTATTGATTGTATGCAGGATGTATGCAGAAAGATTCGTTCATAGCTCTGATTGGGCCTTGGTCATATGTGATTCACAATTCCGCTTAATTTCGTATTAAATTGCACACCGTTCCATCGAGTGTCCCGTACTATTCGCGCCTTTCCGCAAATAACTAGGACTGGTTGAACTTTCGTCGCTGTGAAATTGCACATTTTGCGATTCTGTTGTGTTTTGGTGAGTGTTTATCCATTTTCAAAAGGACGAGTTCTTCGCTGTTAGATATCTGGATCACAATGAGTTGCTGGGGATAGACATGTTTTGCGCATCCCAACCTTTCGTTCTAACAATTGCGAACTCAATGCAGTACGAATTGATACACAATCTGAAAGTCGTCCACATCGTACAGCACGAGCAGAACAAACAGGACGAAGCATAGCTCTAGTGCGGTGAATAGCAGAAAACATCGACGTCATGCATTCGTATCCGCCTGACGCGGCTGTCTCAGTACACACTGGCCCTTCTCACACAGGCTTATCGTCTTTAGCAGATTGTTGCCATTCGAGCTACGACCACCGCCACCGCCGGCACCATTCCGGTTGGGTCCACCGGACAAAACATTACCCCCACCAATGCCCCCACTGTAATCGTGATGATTGTGCATTACATTGCCTCCGGAAGATTTGTAATTGTTGTTGTACGTGCCGATGATGTGATTGCCTCCACCAGTTCCAGACCCGCTTCCACCATTGCCGTTGCCTCCAGCACCGGGTCCATGTCCATGAGTGTGGGCACCGCCGGATGTGTGGCCCCCGGAACCACCACCAAGCGGATTATAGTTGTTGTATCCATCGTACAAACTGTAATGGTCGTGATAGCCATGGCCGGCATTCGGATCCATCAGCTGATTACCGTCGATAAAGTTAAGTGACTCAAACAGCGTCGGGAAGGCGTAGAATATAATGAACATGATGGCGTACATAACAAACTGTAGCGTCGCGCACGTCCAGATGAGGTTGATCTAAACGGCACAAAAATATAACATTGATAATCATCCGGATTTTTGGTAAGTTCTCACCTCACACAAAAAAAACAACAACAAAAACTTACCTTACTCTTACGACTATGTTTCGTTACGTTCACAAATGGTACAAATGCTAGCGTGAGGGCTATACCGGTCAGCAGGCCCGCAATCAGCCCGGTAAAGTTCTGCTGCAGTGGCAGTGTCCCCAGCCCGAACAGGGTGCAGCCAAGGATTAGCAATTTGATCATAGCTATGTGTGGTTTTTTCAAGCTCTTCCAGTGGCACAGTACGAGCTGCAGCATCAATGATGCCAGCACGCCCGCAATTGAAGGCAGCGGTCCAACCTGAGAGTGATGGTGTAACAAACGCATAAGAATCTAGTAATATCAAAAGTAAGGGCGAACTAGGAGCAAAGCTCGATAAATTTAAAGACACCTTAAAGATGCCTTCAATATCGCAAACAGCACTACAAACTATAAATAACTCTCCGAATATAGCATCGCCGAAAATTTCTTGTATAGAATAAATTATAAAGGAAACGGCCCATTTACCAGCAGAATTATTAGAAACAGGGAAGGGAAGGGGGAGGTTGGTCTACCGTTAGGTGTTCGTCTTCTCAGAAGACATTAAAACAAAATGAATTCCGATCAAACGAACACAACTAGAAGATTTAGGACAGAATGACTTACCTCCGCCTTGTACGGCACAAATATAGCACTCGTCAGATTGCCCGCAATGCCCGATCCAATGTACAGAATGGCTGTCCGCAGTGGACCTATCAACCGTTCCAGGTCGGCCAGCAGCAGATGCTGAAATGCAACGCTAATGATCAGATGGATCAAACCAGCGTGCAGCAGCAGCGACGTAAATAACCGATAGAACTGGTCTGGATAGTCGACGGCAATGAAATGGAACATGCCGCAAACATCGTTCAAGCACGAGACCTACAAGGTTGGAAAGAAACGATTGAAGATACGATGTCAACCCCGCACTAGCACACTACTTACCTGCGAGCACAGAGATGCCTCCTCGTGAAAGTACCCGTGCACGAAATCACAGTATTCTCTGGTCGTGATGCGGCACTCGCCGTACACACCGATGCAGCACGGATGACCGATCACCTCGCACACCATATGTTCAGCCGTGTGGTCCTTGAAGCGGAAACGCTGAGACAGCTGGTTGTTCTTCCGACAGATAGGCCACTTGGTGATATCGTCCGGCCATTCGTGCGGTGCAATGGATGCCGGTGCATCACAGTACTTCGGATCGAGCCCACAGACACTGCCCGAGATGCGTCCGCCAGGGCCTGATTCTCCCGGCGACCACTTTTTCCACGTAGCGATTGTTTTCTGGAGAAATAGAGAAACAGTTCCAGAGTGGTATTAAGACATTTGAGTTTTAGATGCATGGTGGAATGGGAAATGGGTCCTTACCGATGGCCAACCACGGATGGAACAGTCTGCTTGGGAGCTCTGTACACAGCCAGAATCATCGTTCCGTATGCAGCAAGCTGTTTCCCGTTCATGTTTACGAGTCCGGGACACGACGTCTAGTATCTTCGTGTCACGTCGCATGCAGGCGCCATACTTTGCACCCAAATGTATCAAGTCGGCACTGCGTAATCCAATCCAAATGTTGCGCGGTTCCTGATGATGTACCTGGTGGAAACAATATAAAATTGTATTATTGACACGTAACCGTTGGACTAACGAGAGAAGTTTTTACTGAGTTACCTGTTGCAAGCTTAGACTTGTCACAAGAACCTGTGCTGAGCGGTACTCCATGCCCAAACCGATCGGTCCGAAACCGTAGCAGATCAACGAGAGGATCATCACCACGACCTGCACAGTATTGATCCAGTAGGTAAAGAATGGCCTATAGTCGTACCGTTCGTCGAGTAGATTAGGTCTCAACAGCTTCACCCGGTTACGGACGGGTCTGAGCGAGTTGTCCAACACACCGTCCAAGATGTGAGATGAAATTCGTTGTCCATAGATGCCACCGGCAACGGGTCCAGCTTGGTCCTGGTTTTGCTGTTGCAATACAGCTCCTCCTCCACCTCCTCCTCCTCCTCCTCCTGATCCTTGTTGACCTGCCTGGACAGCCTGTTGTTGCTGCTGCTGTTGCTGTTGATGATGCAACTCAGCCGACTTGGTTCTCCAACCATTGATGATACCACTGCCCGTCGCACGATCACCATCGGACACGAACAGCTGACGAGAGTTGTCGTGTGCCATCAGTCCACCCTGTTGTACCCGTTCCTGTGGCCCTACCGCTGTCGGTGTATCAAAGAATGCTTCACCGTCCTGTATTGGGGCAAGTCCATCACAGTGCACCTCTGATCCGTCGGAACCATCCGAACCGGTCAGCTCCACATGGGCCGGTGCAAAGCTGCGGGACCACTGTTTGTGCGTTCGCAACCGTCTACGGGTGATGCTTTGCACCAGGAAATTCAATCCACTGCAAATTACGGCTGGTACGGATGGTTTTCGCTCGGCACGTATCAAATAAACATCACCCTGCTGATCCTGGGCCGAGGCGTAATGTGGATTGGCACGCTGTCGTCGGCTGAGTTCCGTCTCACGCTCATCCTGACTCTGGGCCGGCAGTATGTCTGGCCGATCGGATGGCGGTAGTGCTGCCGGCTGACCATGGTTCACCCCATGTCCTTGGTGTTCGTTCGCATGATGATGATGATGATGAATACCACCCGGTCCATTACCCAGTATCGGATGTCCATCGCGATCGTAATCTTCACGCAACGAACCGAACCTTCGACAAGCAAATCGACGCTGCCGATCATCCCATTTCGTACGTTCGTACTCCTCATCTTGGATCGGAACGCCGAAAAATTTGGCCGTCTCGCGCCGTACGTACTCCTTGGCGCGTTGCTTGCAGGAAAGGTTCGTCTGAGGGATCCGGAGCAGCTGAGCATTGCTGCTGCGCTGCAACGTGGAAGCGGGCGAATCGTTCAGTGAAGATCCACCGTGACCGGCGTGGGGCGGAAGGGCGTGCTGGGCTATTGCATACGGTACGATGGCGGGTGAGGATATCGCTTGCTGGGAGGGCATCATGATCGGTGGTTGCGGTAATAGCTGTTGCGGTGAGGGCGATGGCTGTGGCTGTTGCTGCGACTGGAGCTGTTCGGCTGGGACGTTCTGCTGTTGTGGACTGGCCAGTTGCTGTTGCGGTGGTATTGATTGTTGTGCTGTGGATGGTTGTGCTTGTTGGACCGGTGTTGACGTTACGCCTGTCGACTGTTGTGACTGCTGCTGACTTGTAGACGGACCCGCCTGGGATGGATGCTGTAGGGAAGTGTACTGCTGCTGTTGCTGTATTAATAACGATCGACTACTACTTGCGCTGAGCAAGTTCTCCAACGAGGGTGTCTCGTTGCGGTTCGACTGTACAAACTGATGCTTGCTAGCATTGCGGGGAATCGTGGCACCACTGTCGCGGTCTTGCATTCCAGTGCCTTCGCTAAGGTTATCGTATGTCTGCGAGTGCTGTGATTGTGCTGTTGCGATGCCTTGAACTGTTGATGGCAAGTGCATAGGGGGTTGGGTTTGTTGGGCCTGACTATACTGGGACGTTACCATATGGTGCTGGGAATGAGATGAAGAAGTAGTTCCTCCTACGGACATCAGCGTCATACCCGGACCCGGTGAGGTGAGTGAAGCTGGGCTAGCGGGCACGGAATGACAGCTCACCGTATCGGGTTGTGCCACTGGCTGTGGACTAATCGGACCCGTCGTTTGCGTTGTCTGATGGACACCGGTCGTCCGTCGGAGAGTGTTACAGTGTAAACAAGAAGCACTGCCACCGTTCGGTTCGCTCATCACGCTCACTGGAGTAGACACCCGGTATGTACCACGCGGTTGATCCAGAAACTCCGCACTCGATGTCCGGGACATTCGGTAGCTGTTGTTGCTGCTGCTCAGACTGTTGTTACCGTTCGTGCCGGAAGATGCTTGCGAGTGACGGCTGCTACTACGCGACACATGTCCACTGGTGGTGTGGGGCAGGGTAGAAGTGCTATGCGGTGCGGGTCCACTACCGAGGGAAGACGACGGGCACTTGGGGGGTCGAACACGGGCTGGCGGTGTATTGATGCTGCTGTTGCTGGTGGCAATGTTGGCGCTGGTGGTGCTACCGCCACTAATACTACCGTAATGGTGGTGGTCGGGCGTTTCGAAACCCTTCGGGGGCGATATGGTGGTGGGATCGGTCGCGACACTAGCGCTACTGCCGCCGGTGTTTCCATTGCTGGGAACGTTCGTGCCACCGCTCTTGACCCGAAACCCGTACGGTAGTGTGCTGGTGGCGTACGCATACTGATGCGGTGCATGGTGTGCATGCGACGCAGGACCGACACGTGAACTACCGCCGGGTATCGAAACTCCCTGATGGCCGAGCATCAGGGCACTCATGAGGGCTTGCGTCTTCGCGTTGCTAGACCCGGCCGTACCCGGCAGCGGTGGATAGGGCGGTTCCTGGGGAGGCGGTGTCGGCACGTAACGCTTGATCGGGGTGTGCACGTTCGAGCCGAGGTAGCCGTAGCTGTCGGCACCGAGAAAGTGTGCCGGTGGCGGTATGTACCGGTCGCACTGCGGTGAAATGTCCCGATAGTTCTCCGTCAAGCTATGCCGATATCTGCAAGAAGCGTAAGATGAAAGCAAATTGCAATTAATTGATGTTGGGATGGATGATTTTGTTGGGGAGCAACTCATTGGCCTGTTTGGAGTCAATTTCTGAAGAACTGTACAGACCTGTAGTGGGGAGAAACTTCTGAAGTGTAGAGGTGCTTTCTCGTTCTTAGCCCTAACAAAACGCAATGTCCAATAGCAAGAGTAATGGGAAAGGTTATTTTGGGAAAACGACATTTCTTTCTCTCTCTTCCTCTCAGGTACTGTCATGCGGTTAATACCTAATCCGCTTGAATAAAGGATGAGTTAAGCTTCACTAAATTCTATTACCATTGTCCTACACCTGACATTCATTCTTTCTTGGGACACAAAGGAACGTCTACAGCTTATCTTCGATGCCGTTGTTCGGGAGAAATGTTTATGGCTAATTCTCCAGCGCTCGCTGCACCCGAGATGCGACATGAACCGATCGAAACTTAGGCGGGGTAATTAATTTCAATAACACATGTAAGATATCCTACCTGATGTTCGAAGGGCTCGCCGTACGTCGCTGTATCGTGCCATAGTGCCGGCTGTCGGTGTAGTGATGGCTGACCGGCGCTGGACCCGGTGCAGGCAGTCCCATCACGTAGTGATCATTGCTCGGTGCGGGCGATGGAGGCTGCAGACAGCTCGTACTAAGCGGATCATCCAATGGACCGAACCGGTCCGTGCTGCCGTGCCGATCGATCAACAATCCACCGGTCGGTACATTAGATCTGCCCACCAACGTACCCTCGACAACTCCACTCCGAAGATGAGGCTGTTGTTGTTGTTGCGCTTGCGACTGTATTGGGTGCTGTTCGAGGTAACGCTGGGCCGAATGTCCACTACCGATCGAAATGGTGTCTGCCATATCGTGGTAGTTGACAGTCGATGGAGCCAAAGCAAGCTGGGGTTGCTGTTGCGTACCATAATGACTGTGGCCGTATGATGCCCTCCGGCCGGAACCTGCCGAACGAAGTGTTCCACCGGAGGATCCAGCATACCATGCCGGACCAACGTTCGGGAGGTGATGTTGTTGCGAGGGTTGGGACTGGAGCTGTTGTTGTTGTTGTTGTTGGAGGAGCTTCGCATGATGGGACTGCTGCGATTGGTGTGCATGGTTACGATGGTGTGACTGCTGCTGCTGCGATTGGTTGTGGTGGTGCTGGGTCAGCTCTTTAGATAGCGGCTGATGGGAGGGCATATGCTGTTGGATACCGGCATGGCCGTACTCTGCACCGTCCTCCATCGGGTAGCTCCCGTTGGCAGGATTCACTTGACCCTGGTCGACCGCGTCGCGCTATAGGGGCGTCGTACGGCGCGCCGCCCTCTGTCTTTCCGCCGCCGCCTTTCGCTGTGGCATTGTTGTGCGTTCCGCTCCGGTGCGAATCCTTCCACCTTGAAGCGTTTGCGGCGTTCGACTATGTTCTTCGTCTTTATTGTGTGATGGTGCCTGATTCGCGTGCCAATTCACGGTTGAGAGTTTATGTTTGCTTAACTCGTCTGGCTTCCACCACACATCCACCAGGGCTGCAGGGTTGCGAGCCTTTGTTCGTGCTCCAACCGGACCAAGAGGTATAAGGTGCTGAGCTGACCGAGAAAATCAATCCTCCAACCGTGCTGTGAACGTGCGTGCTGTTTCTGCGCTAATAATCGACGGCTTCTTTGATGTGACTCGCAACCCCCTTCGGTTGCGGTGCGTTCACTATCGTCAATATGACACCTTGTTGACGTCGGTGGAGACGCCTATCGTGCCAACAGGAAGTGAAGCCAAACGATGTACGCTTGCTATCGCACCATTAAGAGTGGTTGGCAGCACATCTTCAAGCACAATTCTTCCCGCAAACACTACACATGGACCTGGTGAAATGAATAAAAATAAACCTTTACCAGACAGTGGAGAAAACCATTTCAGCCTACGGAGCGGTCGGTACTTTAAACGACAGTCTATAAACCATGTAACGCACACGTTTGCCGTACACTAATACATCACACATGAATGTCCATGGTGTGGATAAAAATATCCTTTCGCTGGAGCACACAAGAATAAAAAAACGCATTACCCATTAGCCATTGATAAACAAAGAGCAACGGTAGGGAGGGGGAGGAGATGCGTGGGAGACACCTAAACCTGCCTTCCGTTTGCCTGTCCGGTTATTACTTCGGTTGCACAAAGAAAACTGCTCTGTGGGTAAACATCAAAGTAGTCCTTGGACAACTGATCTGCCGTTCTCTGCCTTATAACACCTGTGCAATAAACATAGCCGTGGAGTATTACTTCTTGCGTCTTGTTTTTTTTTTGGTTCAAAATTAATTCTTTTACGACTTCATTTTGTAGGGAGATTTTGGATTTTGTTATTTTCTTTTCTTGTTTTGTTTGCTGTATGCGGCAACGATGCGGGCGTATCTTCTTGTATGGGATTCACACCTCACACACCACTAGCACCGTTAGCAAGAAATTACACCACATCCTGTTCGCTGTTGTTAACGTTTGTGTGTTTTACTGCTTCTTCTTTGAGTGTTGCCTTTTACTTATTCGCTCGCTTGTGGACTTTACATTCCCCAAAATGACGACCGACCGATGGGTACACACAGACACACGGTACGGTCGAGCGCACCACCATTACCGCACAGCTGCATTCCAACAGCTACACGACCACTAGCTTGCTTAAGCAGAGACCTTGCACGTGACACACATGAACCAACACACTCGGCTGCATACACTCACACAATCGTACACTTGTACGCAAAACACACACACACATTAGGACGGGCACAGGCATACTAGATTAATCCTTTATTCAGCGCTTGAAGTACGTCAGACCCGAAAAAAATTAAACCGAACGATGCTGACGCATCAGGAAGATACGAGGACATTTGTTTTAAAAGCGGAAAAAACGGATGCTTTTCACCGTTGTTGTTGTTGCTTGTTTACTCCCCCCACATTTCTCCCTTGCACCAGTCACACGTTCTGATTAGATGTTTTTTTAACCGTGGGACACATTACTTCGCTCATTACTTCCACTGTGCACGGCTGTGTCACTTGTATTGCGAGGAGAAAAGTTTTGACCGAGCGTTGATTCACTTCCACCAGTAACACACATCCATGGACACTATTGAATAATTGGCGAATCTCCTATATGCGGTGAGCGAAATCCCGGGACGAAGGCATTTGCAATTTGATGATTAGAATCGATCCAATGCTGATGACCTTATTCCACGGGAAATATGCTATACCCGCCCTTAGCGAAAAAGGGACATCAAAGCAGAGGCTGGATTTCGCAAAGGGGGCGCGATGATTTCTGGATCCGGTGGTTGGTGGAAGGGTAATGGGGAGAGCAAAAGCTTCCGGAAAGAAAATCACCCAAAACAGGCGAACATTTTTCTCACTTCCCCTTTACGGCCGTCTCATACACTGGGTGGGTTGGTAATCAAAAACGGTAAGGGGTAGAAATATGGGCGATGTGCTCCGAACGGGGTATTTTTCCGAAGGGGGAAGATTTTCCCATACTGATTATGGTGGGGCACTATCACGGCACCATGGCGAAAGCTTAAACGGGTGTGTTCCGTTTTGGGCGATTGTTGTTTTGACCGTGAACAATTGAGCACGACAACTGTACCGAAAGCACACGAAAAACACGAATCCTAGGTCATCAGCTTTAGTACAACCACCCCACCACTCCCTCCCCCGTCAACGGTCGCGTTCTGACTGCAATGCAATTTCAACCGCTCACAGTTCCACACTACGGGCTACATTAATGCTTCCACACTCCGTAATTATTCTGTTACCGTGCAGGTAAAACTATTTCACCCGTTTTCCACTAACCAATCGAACACAGACGGTCGAAATGACTGTTTTTTCTTGTTTTACTGTGAGCCTTTCTTCCGGGGCGCGTTTTGAGCGTTAAAAATTGTGCGCTCCCTGTTCGCTTGCTGTTCATCCGTGGCGCTATTCCGACTGCAAAGCCTTCAACGTCACTTGATTTTTCCTTTGGCCCGTTTTGCAAAGGGAAACACTTCGAAACCGTGTTCGCACGCACACATACAAAACACGGTTTAAGGGGAAGCGAAAAGCGATAGGAAAATAGGGTCCACGGTGGATAGCACTTCATCAACGGTGTACGCGCGCTGTCTCTGTTTCGCGTATACGTAGGGACATGGTGTGCGCCATTGGAAAATGCGCAAGGTTCATTCGCTCTCTTACTCGCGCGCACACAAACAAACACACCCTTTCGTGTTTTCCTGGCGGTGTGATGGTGTTGGTGCGACCGTTACCAGCCAGTATGGTGGAATGATGGGAAAAGTAAGGTTTTCCCTAAACATTTACTTCGAAATGAAACGCACCTGAAATTAATTCCACTAGTGGGCATGTTCGTTTTAATGAATATGTTGTTTGAAATAAAAAATAAAAATTATTTACTTCTGTTTCAAAGCTAACAAAGGGTTCTTCAAAAAAATGTTTAAACTATCTGCACTTAACTGTAATTGTGTACTAGTACGAATGTGTACGTGTGCGAACAAAAACAAAACCATCTGTACGGTGACGTCGTGTATGTGTTGAACGCTCAAAAGGTGTGTTCCTGTATGTTTTTGCATCAATATTTGTAACACACAAACACAGGCACACATACAGTCAAGTGTTTCATCCCCTAGTAACAGCGATAAGCGCTTTGGCCTATAAATTCGCCATCGTCCAAGTAACACGACGCCATCTACATTGGAAACCGTATAGGCAACACATACAGCGGCGCACAGTAAACTCTCCCTTTTCATTTCTGAAAAGCTCAGTCTTAGTTGCTTTAGTCGCACATGTGCACGTAAATAGGTGCCTAACGAAACCATGCGCATGTATTGGTGCGACATGTTGCGGTGCAGATGGGGCTGGGTGTGGATTGTTTTCAAATGATTCCCATCTTTGCCAGCTAGCAATGGTTTGCGAATGAGGGTTGTGAGAGAAGGGGTGGTGGAGGGGAAAGGGGGAAAGCTTTAAATCGAAAGCTTTAGATTATGTTTTTCACCAGTTTGACAGATCGGTCGATGGAGACGCCTAATCGTTGGTGGTGGTTGACACGTGCTCACGTTGACAGCTGTTTGTTTTCGTCGTTGGAAGCTTTGGATTTTCAAGCAAAAAAAGCTTTTACAAAGTTTTCCAGCTAAAGGGCTTTCCGGAAAATGCTCTGTACTGTGAGAGCTTAAGGAAAAATGTTGCAAACATGAAATGACCGCTCTGCTTCGACAGGATTCACTGAAGATGGCGTTTTTCTTTTTTTTAAATAGTTTTAAAAGCTGTTAGGTGAAGTAATTCTTTTATTTATCACTGTCTTTGTCTAAATTTATTTTTGTCATGGTTTTTTGTTCAGATTAATGTATGATTTTTTTTCATTAAAGTCGGTTCCCATTCTGCTGCGTGTGTGTGTTTATGAAGTGGAAATTGCAAATACTTCGATACAGCTGCACGATACTACTGGTACCGTTAAACGAAACCAATCGCACCAAGAGCAATAGAGGAAACGCGAAACTTTAGCAATAATAACCTCTGCCAAGTGTAAATCAAATCGGAGAAGTTGGAAAATCGTGAACTTTTGCGCACATTACCACGATAGTTTCACGACGGTAGACTTTTCACCTCCTCCTCGCATTTACCCTTTTCCTGGGGTGCTAACAACAACAGTCGGCAAAACGGAACAGCGATGACGATAAAGGAACAGGTCAGCTGGGTGACATCTAATGGAACCCGAGCTCACTCGCAGCTGCTACCGGCTGCAGTGTGGAGGTTTTTGTTTTCACTCTACGTCCTTCTTTTCACACATTTTCCACACCAAACTGTTTCCGAGGAAAGTTTCAAGCACGGCCAGACGACAACGGAGATATTGCCAATGCAGTTGGGCTAATAGTTTCGAGAGCACTACCCGATCCCGCTGAACGTAATAGTGATAATAATAATAACGATATCAATCCTTGCAGAAAAGTGCGGGGTGCGAGTGGGTTTTGAAAGGGGTCGAGGAAATTTCAGTTTTCCAACAAACTCGCAACGGAACGGAAAGATTTCATAAAGAAACTTTCACCAATATCACCAAGGTCTGATTGAGGGTATGGGGCTGGCGACAAGAACTTGCCTGCCTCGAAGGAACCGAATTATGAGCGTCCTTCATGGAGGATCCGGTCGATTGAAGCTACAGAACGATTGTAACGGTATAGAAGTTCGCTGCTTTAATTACCAACTGACACGTTGCATGTGGTTTGGGCGTACGATGGGTTTGGAACTTTACAACAACATCCAAACTTTGTCGATCGTTCGTGTGCTCGTGGGCAAGATGTCAACGACCAGCTAGCGGTGAGTTGAGGAGCAAATTTTGAAAGCACACCATCGAAGAAGAGATGCACTGGGTTTGAGGCTTTGAAAATTTATAATCATTAGCAACCGGTTAGCAGGTTGCGAGCAGCGAATAACAACTTTGCGAACAAGGACGCATTCGCCGCCTGCAATCGCAGCGTACCCGAACACGGGCTCGTATTTTATCAATTTAAACAGTTTCGATGGGATTACGGTGCATTATCGTGGCGGCAAATGAGGATTACGCCCTTGAGTCGTCCAAATTCTACGCGCCAGAACCCTTTTGGTGAACGTTTCCACTTTAAGCTTCGATCGCTTCGGTTCCTTAAGGTTCAGCATCGTACGTTAGCTGTTACGGCATGGATGCGTCGTTAGAGATATTTGCTGTTCACACTCGTGCCACAAAAGCAGAAGCGAAAAAAAAACAGCTAGAGCGAGTACATAAATATTTATCAATGGCTTCGTTCCGATGGCCGTGATGGTTTAAATGAGGAAACTTAACGTTCCCCTTTACGCTTACGGTACAAGCGATATGCTACCGATACGGGCAGCGCCGGCACGCTGGTTTGTTCGATGTGAAGTGCTAAAGAGAGGAGATTATCATCTTTCGGCGTCTTTACGTCCGACTTTTCGCTGGTCGCTGGTTTTCCGTTTTGTTTCGATCCACAAGGGTCGTGCTGCTTGTTGCTACTGCAAGTTTCGTTGTTACGTTAGCTCCGCGTGAGCGAAGGATTAGGTGGGAGTTATTTTTCAACTTCAACGCTCTCGATGCAGGGCATGCTTTGTCAAGCGTGCAGATGGGGGACCAAGTGCTGTACGCAGATTATGCTGGAATGAATTGATGGGCAAGATGTATTTAAACAAGCGCTGAAGGGTGCAAAAACGATCCATGTCGTGAGGAACCTTTCATTTGAAAGAAGGCAACGAGGAAGGATTACGTGATTTGCACTTGTTTGTGGATGTCTATCAGCTGAGCTCACTAAACGCGGTTTGTTATGTCTTATATAGTTTAAGCTATTGAAGTAATAATCTGAAAAAATACCTATTTCGTGAAGGAACCGTCGCACTATATAGTGCACATTATATCTTCTTCTCCTTCTTCTTCTTTTTCTTCTTCTTCTTCTTCTTCTTCATCTTATTCTTCTTCTTCTTCTTCTTCTTCTCTCTATATAAAATTTCGTAACGATTCGAGCGGTGACGCTCTTAGAGCAGGACAGCATATCATATGGTAGAGGTGTAAGCGCAAGCGAGATGCACTCTATTTTCATCGCCTACTATGATTTACAACACTTTACAACTGCTCGAAACTGGTCGATACGTTCGAAGCGTATGCTGTTACTATCGACACGCATGCTACTACGATTGAATCTAATATTGCATCATGTGGTATTACCAATGAAACGTGTGCGTTCTGTTTTGGTGATTCGTGAGAAGGAGAAGACGTTTTTAAGAGGTAATTTAGGTTCGGTTTTAGGAAAAAAATTTCAAGGTGAGTATGTGTGTGATTTTTTCATGAGTTGCCGGAAGGAAAAGATTCCCTTTTCTGGTTTGGATATATGCAGACATTCGAGCAAGATATTCCACACCTCCTTTAGAATCACCGGAAGAGCGTACGAAGCGCCTGAATCGTCTCAGAATCACGTCCTGGCGTTATCTTATTGAGCATTCAATCAACAACCACGTAGAAAAAATAGGACTGGGGATAGATTTGGCTCTGATCAACGTCTACTGTAAGTCTTACAGCTCGAACTTTAACAATAATTACGGTTTGTACAGGTTCAGATTTGGGTGCGGAGTTTGCTACTTCATCGCTGCTATTAGATCATGACGACTTTACTGAAAGCGGTTTGCACTGTAACGGTATCGCCTGTTGAACGCTACACAACTGGAAGTGATTTGCGGTACGTTAGAAGAACATGTGGAAGTGCTTAATATGTTGATGCATAATGCGCAGGATTTTCAACCCCAGAACAGATGAGCTTTTCAAGGATTAATGTCTATTACATCTCTCCACCCCTCATGATTCGAAGTCAATATGGTAAGCCATACCGCTTTTGGACCTCTAACTTTTATTAAAGGGCGCTTTGGAGAATAATCCACTACTGGTTCGTCCCAACGTGAGCCGTGTCAGACATCTGCAGTTGTTGGTTGTTACTCACTGAAGATCGATACGGCACGTCACGATGTCTTACGCGTTGAACAACTGTTATGACACATCACGTCCAACGCGAAAATTAGTATACTGATCGGCACTACATGGATCGTCGTCCCAACGTGAGCCGTGTCAGTCATCTGCAGTTGTTGGCTGTTACTCACTGAAGATCGATACGGCACGTCACGATGTCTTTGAACCAGTGAATTGCCATAACACCGGATATGGTGTTACCCCTTAGTACTCACTTGGACAATGATCTATATTTTCTTAAGTCTAAAGTTTCACAGAACTAGAACGTTTCTTTTGTTTTTCCAATCGTTGGTCAATACTGTCTCCGTTCTAGGCTAAATTTTCGTTTTCGTTTTTGGCTGATCGATCTATTTGGCCATGCTTGCCATTTCTGGATCATGAGACTTACTGACACCACGTACCTGAATAGTCAGTCAGCACTTCAGGGGAACAGTTCAAATGGCTTTTGATGCAAGGTTCCGCTATTATTACACCGCTGATTATACCATGATAAAAATGGTCATGATATCCGAGCATCTGAAAGAATATCGTTCTGTCGACGCAAATTCTGGTGGATACAACCATCATTATCACATAGGGTTATGTGCGACGACACACTTTTGCATATCGCGGAGATGAAAGCGAACTGAAGCGAACTGGGAAAACGACAATGAGATGACGTTCTGCCTCCCAGAAGTT
Source organism: Anopheles culicifacies (assembly GCA_000473375.1). Taxonomy (NCBI): domain Eukaryota; kingdom Metazoa; phylum Arthropoda; class Insecta; order Diptera; family Culicidae; genus Anopheles; species Anopheles culicifacies. Next base: position 2,028 of record AXCM01002550.1, on the reverse strand, counting down.
ACTGCGGTAGCAACATAAGGATCTTTCAGTCAAAATTAGGCGCAAGCAGTATCTGTTACAGTCTTACTTCGTGAATGAAGCACATGGACAATCCCAGTACCATTTTGGACTACATCCAAGTCTGAGATAGGTAATCACCCATGGTGAGCTCGATGTTGCGTTATGACGCATCATCTGGAAATATGCGGGCAACCGGTAGGTTCTACCGGGCTTTGATTAGTCTGTATATAAATTCTGCTAAGTGATGACGCACGTTACAGTGTTACTGTAGGGTTGGTATGTACGTTTTTGCACTAATCATTGTGTAAATATGTTTTCCTTGGCTATGAAAGTACGATCGTCAAACCCTGTATGTTGACTACATTGATGGAGATTTGGATTTTTTCTGTATGCTCGACCTACCTGGATGAAGAAAAAGTACGAAAACGGGGATTGTTTAAGACAAAAATGAATGTTGCCATACGATTGTACAATAAATTACATTCCTCAGGAGGATTTGAGATACTTTCGGAATTAAAAACCTTTTACGCAGGCATACTTACATGTTCAACAGTTTTGGTACTATTTGTTGTGGTGAAACACATAAATGAGTGCAAGCAAGAAGAGTTACAGAATTGATAGTGTTCGATTTGGAATACCCATCACTGTTTATTATTGATGGCTGATTGAACAGTAAGTTGGTAAATGTGGCTATAAGGATTGGACGTCAAGCTTGCTGGTTAACCTCTAAAGAGTGTTTTGTGTTGTGAACTGAAGAGCTGATAGCAGATGCTTAAATAACGACGGAAGTGAATGTTTGAATATGCAGAAGTTAAGTTTAAGGTCTGTAGCACCGTACTATTTTTGGTCTCCAAGATGGTCGACGTTAGTAACAGTAGGTTTGATGGTGGCATTCTATACGGAATCAATGTCTGGCTGCTTTCCAAATTTAATTTATTTATTACTAATATTTTTTTATCCTTTCTTAACCAGGCCAGACATAGCCACACGACAGAACAGTGATATAATTGAGTGCAATGTAATAGAAGTATGAAAGAATAGATATTTCAAGGCCTGGCATGGCCGACATGGCCTGGCCTAGCATACTCGAAGAAGAAGACGAACACGAGAAAGACGAAGAAGAAAGAACAGTCAGGTTACTTATAATCAATAATGTAAGTAAGTAAAACATTATGCGTAACTCAGTTGACATTTTGTGCGACACATTTCCTCGTTAAACCGAGCTAGAGATAAAATTCTCGTATTATGTTGGAGGAGCTTGTGAGTAAGCTTATTTCACACTAAATTTTATTCTATTTAAAGATTTGCAAAAACATTGTTTCCGCTCGGCTTTGGCTCGAATCAGGAGAATCCGAGCCAAATCCGAGCCAAATCCGAGTCAATTCCGAGCCAAATCCGAGCCATATCCTAGCCAAATCCGAGCCAAACCCGAGCCAAATCTGGATAGGCTCCGATTGGGCTAAGATTAGACTCCCGTTAAGCGCCAGTAAAGCGCCTGTTATGCTCCCGTTACAGGCCTGTTAGTCTCCTGTTAGAGGCCCGTTAGGCCCCCGTAAGAGGCCCGTTAAGCCATGTTAGGCACCCGTTAGAGGCCTGTATGGCTCCTGTTAGAGGCCCGCTAAGCGTCTGTTAAGCACCCGCTAGGCGACCGTTAAGTGTCCGTTAAGCGTCCGTGCAGCGCCTGTTCAGCGCCCGTTAGGTGCTCGTTAGGCGTCCGTTAAGCGTCCATTGAGCCCAGTTAGGCATCCGATAAGTGCACGTTAAGCGTCCGTTACGCATCCATTAAGCGCCCGTTAAGCGCCCGTACAGCGCCCGATAAGCACCAATTAAGCGTCCATGAAGCGCCCTAAGGGAGCCGTTAAGAGCTTTTCAAGCACTCGTTAAGCATCCGTAAGGCACCCGATAAGCACCCGTTAACCGCCCGTTACACGCCCGAGAAGCGTCCGTTAGGGGCCCGTTATTGTCCGTAACAGCCCCGTTAAGCGAAGGCTAGATGTCCGTTAAGCGCTCAATCAGAGCCCGTTAAGC
>AXCM01002549.1:0-29379 GCA_000473375.1 Anopheles culicifacies | reverse complement strand
CGTGCCATTTCACAACCAGTTCTGAAAACCGGGCCAGCTCGATATGTAAGTACCGCGTGTAGATGAAACTCTTTCTACATGCTATTTTTATTTTTACTTTTTTTTTTATTTATTTTGCCTTTTTCGATAAAGGAGATCGATTTAGATTGGCAAAGTTCGCGCAGCTAACCACACGAGCTAACTTAGACATTGCTGCATATTGATATTGTATGTTACATTTTACATTGATTTTGCAATCGTGAAATTGGTTCATTCACGCATAGTTACAATCTGTTAAGGGAGAAAATTAAAATATTGAAAATTTGGATTATACTTTTCAGTTAGTTGCATTTCTAACATTAAAAATTAAAAAAAAATTGATAAAACCGTCTGATGTTGTCAAAACATTGTTAATGAGTTAAAGTGAAGAAGCAGATTTCTGCGTAACATACAGATAATCATAATTAAAAGCCGGAATAACTGAGATCGTGCTTATTTAGGTAAGTTTATACAAACAACCAAAAATCAATAAACTTTTGATCTCCTATTATGAAGAACGACCAAAACAATGTAAAACGAAAATGCGAATGTGATGAAAATATTATGTTAACTGAGAAATATTTTAACTAATCCTAGATCATTTTTGTTTTTCAATTACACATAAACAAATTCAATACACAAACAATAGAAATTCATTAAATGGTTATTAGGATTAAACTTTGAAAATATGATGAAAATGACCTGTCCTGGGTCAGATCTGCTGGAAAAACTGTTGATGAAGAAATGTTCTAATAAAAAATCCTAAAGGCCAATTTAGCTGGCCAGTTTGTATGGAGCAGCAAATAAATGGTCAAACGTAAAAACGCATAATAAAACTCAAATCGTAGAAAGTGTAGAAAGTAGAATGTAGTATTAGTCCACAGCCATAAATGGATAAGAAGGTGTCATCCCTGCGATGCTTTGTTAAGTTATCTTGTTGAAACACAAACCACAAATTTATAGTTGAATCAGCATCAGAGGCAAGTATTTAAAATATTTTTAACATAACAGGATCACTTTTAATGTATTACAAAACAAAAAATACGCATAGTTTTCCAAGAATAACGATTTTTCTTTTTTTCCATCGTATGTCACTCTAAAACCTCAAGAGGCCAATTCTTGCTTCTATGGAATTTATCCGTGACCGGATAGTAAGTTCTAAGTACGAGAGAACGTTAATTATCTGTGCTCTTTACAATTATTGTTTGTTGGACTTTGTAAACGGAAAGAAATTCCATTAAAACCGAAGAAATGCTAACAATATCGCTCGATTTTAAGTAATATCAAAACATCTGGCCAGTAAAATTATGAACTTTCAGTTTCTCTGAAAGACGTCAGGCAGGAATTTTACAGCACAAACAGCCTCGACTCTTCCACACTTCAAAATTGGTTCTTCGATAATTTGGTATTTCATAATAGCATATGGACACATTTTCACAGTGTTGATTAACAAAATCAATCCAATCCATTTTCTTTTCGTTTCCACCCTGCTTGTGTTGGGACAGAAATGAGTAAATATTTTATATTGGAGTAAGAGATAAGACAAATTGAAAGAAATTGTATCATAAACTTGCAGTACATACTTTAACTAATAAATCCTGTCTATTTGACTCTCTTAAGCTTCATTTCAATTATATATTTTTTGTAATGTTTGGCTCATTGTTCCGAAATTATTCCAACCACTGGTTTATTCAAATGTTCTAGCACCTGAAACACCCAGTAGTATTACCGTGTGGTATCTCTTTAAAAAACAGTCTCTGACTTGTTGTGCAACTAGGAATACAACAGACGCACCGCTCTAATTTGACATCGGAAAAACTGAATTGGCAGAAAATTGTACGACACATATACACAGGCTCACATCTCAATACTCGAGCTCAGTTCCCGTCAAGTTGTAACAATTTCACTATACGATACTGTGTGCTACATACACCCACCCACCAACATGTAAACACTCATCTCTTCTTCAGAATTCCTTATCGCCTTCAAGTGTTCTAGACCAAACTTCAGCTACCGGCAACTGGTGGTGTCGTAATTCCAGGACCTGCCAGAACTTGGTTAATATTCGTCGCCGAGAATTGCTGTCTTAATGGCTCCTGGGGGGCCTCCCCAATCGTTTGCGTCAAATAAAAATGCTTGACAATCTCGTTCCTAAAACCGGGAACAACCTCGATGCCGCCCACATGCTTCGACGTTTCGATTGATAAAAGCAAAGCTGGCAACAGTCTGCCCTGTCGCACCGACCGTTTGTGGATAGCTACATTTTCTACGCTCGTTGCGTTCCTACGCGTTCGGGCAGGATTGAATGAACTGTCTGGAACGGTGTCTTTTTTCGAGCAACAAAACAAAGACACAGCTCACCGCAATCATGCTTGCCAGCTTACGTCAGCAAAATATCTTTCAGATATCCCCTTCACGGATACGTTCTTACGTACGTACTGTACCGTATGTGCAGTGGTGCGATATTCCCCAACCATCCGCTGACAGTGCCAGTGATGCGAACACTTACGCGACACTTTCCTCCAGTGTGTAAATGCAACGATAAAACCGGAATCTAAACTGCCCTCCTGTCTTCCCCAGCACGGTACGACATGATGCAGACTTATTGTGATAGCTCCACAAACTTCCATTTCCTGATGAGATATCGCGAGACAAAAGTGTACCCTAGAGCTCTTTGACATTTCTTATCTGGGTGAAAATGGAACGGTGCGACTGCATGTACATGGCAGCTCCGACTTGTGGACGTGTGTTGGCGTTTCATGGGTGTGCAGCTTCTCATTAGTAATTTCTATATGGTTTCGATGCAGTAAATTGAGAGCTAGCATGAACTTTTGCACCAAACATTTAGTGTCCCTTTTTATGCTAGACAAACCACCACAGTTTGCTTAAAGTAGCAGCAGAAATTAAAGATAATTCCCCAACCCTATTGCTCACTTACTCCCGTTTCGGCTATGTTGTTAAAAGTTGTGAAGTTTTCCAAAATTTCTTCCCAACCATGCTTCTGCAGGCACCAACCGTGTCCATACTTGGGAAAATTTTAATTGGCGGTACGTATTGTGGAATATAACATCAAGCAACGAGACAACCCTCAGGATGTCCTAATTCACAACCATCCATTTGGTGCAGCCGTTCCGGTAGGGCCTGCAATCGTAGTTGCGATTTTCAAGTGCTATCCCCGGCACAACCTGGCATGCTTTTCCAAATGCTCCCCAACTTCCTTCTGGTGAGAGTGCTCGTACAGCAACAAACTAGATTTTGTTATTTTGCTGGCTAGCAATCTTTTACCTCACGACTAGGGATGCGAGCTCCTAAGAGCAACGGGAAACCTTCAACACGATGTGATCAAGACTCTCTGCCATGCTGTACAAAAAAAGGAAAGCAAACCCCTAATTGAATTATGTTCTAAATGTTATACACCCTTCAAGCATGTCCCGAAGGATTTTTGGAGCCAGACGCCAAGAAATCAAGCCATGTAGCAGTTACTGGTAGCAATTCAAGCACATACACGGGAAAGCGAAGCAAAAACTGCTAGCATTTGTGAAGTACTTATAGTTTTTTTCAAAGAGTTTCGCATGGAAAAAATGGAAATGCGTTGTAGAGGAAGAGTAATCGCATTTCTAAAGGGATAATTGTACTAAAATGTGAAGTACATCGTATCAAACCAACAAAAGGAGTATTTCCTTTATTATAAAGATGTTATGAAATACATTTATGTTTCCAAAAATATCAAGTTACGATTTAATGAAAAGAGAAATAATTGCCGATTCCTAATGAACAGAACTTAACTTGAAAATAAATTGATGTGAGTGATTTAAATCATTTATAGACGTACAAACGAACTCCTACCGATTAGCTGAATGAACACAGACCAATTAATGTGCAGCTGAAGTCGTGTCGTTGATACCATTACTCAATACTTTACTTAACTATTCGTTCACTTGGAAACTACTAACCTTTAGCTCTACTATGTTGTGTATCAATGTAGATCATTTCTAAAACAATTTATTCGTTTAATAAATTTCTAAAGACAATTTATTCGTTTGCATCACTTATGAAGTGTAAATAGCAATACTTCAAAATGAACATCAAATCTATTTTAGAGATTATAGTTACCAGAGCAAAGTAAATTGCTCGGAAAATTTCTTATGCATTTAGACGTCGTAAAATTGATGGCAGTTTGCATAAATATATACAATAAATATTAATACAGCATGCAAAAATACATTAAGGGATTTCACTTGATTTTAAATGAGGAGATCGTTTTGGGCACTTAGAAATCACCGAGAACGTTTGTTTTTTAAGTGGCCTGCAAGTCAGCTCTGGACAAACGAAGAAAAGTCCATGAAAACAAAAACAATCCTCCAAACCACACATCACAATAACACTGTCAAATTTCCGGTCCATAATAACATCAGATTACTTGCTTAGACAGACGCAATACTATTCCCAAACATCTTAATAGACAAATTCTTGCGACTTTTACATTCTGATACTCAATTTATTTTGTCTAAGTAGTATGTTTGGTGGGTATTATGGACATTCATGTTTGAAAAATTATTCGACTGTTAAATACTTAACTTAATTTAGAAAACAAATGTGTGTCGAAACAATTCATTTCTCCTTCTTAATATGCTGGTTCTAGTTTTGCTTGGCTTTAATTATTACGATTTTTATACTAACATTTCTTTCTTATTTCTATGGCTTCCATTATTATTATTAGGATTATTAAGGCAAAATCCAATGAGGAAATGCCTTGTGTGATTGTCACTCAGCGCATGCGGCGCTGATAATACGGCTTTTAGCCGTAATAATGGATATAAATAAAAAAAATTTCTTACTTATTTTATTAAAATTAAATATTCATTAAATTATCATCCACAAATCTATGAAAGTGATAAATCAAATGCATGTGAAACAACTTTCAATAATTGGTATCATTATTGCGAAAGTATTTGCGAAACTTGGTGGTTTTTTCACGAAATTCTTTGTTCTTCTAATAAAAATCCCATAAAAGGGGATAAAGCTAACCCAACTAACCTACAAACCTGCAAGCAATGCTTTATATATGGTAGCTTTCAATCGTACCTTGCCAAACAAGGCGTACAATCTTGCCAACACTAAATCTTTCGTCAAGCGCAGCAATAGACCATCCAACCCTGAGTGTCCGCTCTCTGAATTGGTCACACACTTAGCCGGCGTGCTATGTTTACGACACTTATCGACGGTTATTTGTTGGTTCGTTTTGTTCACCCCGAGTCAGACAAGCCATTCGGTACCTTGAACGTAAAGAATTGAAGCAATGCCATGATAGAGGGCAGGAGTTTGAGCCTTTCGTACCTCTGTCTGTTCTTTGAACTGTACCACACCACCAATGCAGAAGGCATTTACCGTCGTCATCGTTTTCACATCGAAGTGAAACTGAAAATTGTTGCAAAGTCCACAATACACGCCCGGACAGCAACACGCCAACGGCAGATAAAAACGGTCCAAAACCAAACAAAATGAAGCGATCCAAAGTGAGGGCCAGATATATGAGTCCCCCTGGAATGGTGGTAGAAATTTGGAATTGGGATTTAGTTTTTGAGCTTTCAGTTTCGAACGATCCCATCCTTCCCACCGGAACCGTCCGTTACGCTCGAACCAAACTACTAGAGAGCACATAGCCGGAAGGTAGTTTCGTATGCCACCAGTTGAACCAATCGCTTCCTCCCTGTTAACCTCGAGAGCTCCAGCTCCGTCCAGGTCCAGCTCCGGTTGTTGATCGTTAGTTTAGAAGAAAACAAACCTCCGAGCTGTTTACCTTTTCCGTTCGCCTGCTCATTGACAGTGCTATATCCAAAACATCACACAATTCCACCCTCTGGGGAAGGAATCTTATCGAAGGTCTCGAAATGATCCCGAGAGACGGGATCCAAGTACTCCAACACTGCAGAGAAGTAAAGAATTAGCGTTTAGGTTTATTGCAGCCCTGAATGTCTGTGTTTGCTTATGTCTGGTAAATCAGCATCCCACATCAGAAACGTCCGAATATGACTGTACGGCTCTGACCAAGGCAGCAGCCAGCTTTAGCGCACGAAAGCTCCATATTCCAGTTAACCTAGCAAATAACCGGCCCTGTTCATTGCCAACGAAGAATGTTCGAGCCCAACCAGTGCTTCAAGCTTAGCTCTTTTTTCTTGTTGGTACTGTGCTGGACTTAACAAACATACATGTTGCTATGAAGTACCCTACAGCTTAGAAACGTTTTCATCTCGGTTAGAAAGCTAATTTCGTTATTTGCCATACCAAAACTGAAGCAGTGTGTCGTTCAAGCGGTAGCAAAGAAGTGGAAAGATTAGTACAGAAGCCTTTTAATGCAAGCAAAAAACGTTCAAATAAACAATCTTATCCGAATGTGAAATGTTGCTACAGTTTTGCTTAGTGAGAGGAGCTAAAACGATACGTTTGTTAGACATGAATTCATTTCGTGCTTGTATGGTTGAAAACCACATGTTCTCATTGCAGTCTTTAAAATTTTACGGAAAAATAAATACTGTAGCAAATGTTTGAATGCATTTATGGCAATAACATATCCACAAATTTTTTCACATTCAGATAACAAAACTCATCTTTAGTAACAAATTCAACGTCACAATGGACATGAATTTAAAATAAGTAAAATTGTTACGAAATTGTTTTCCAATTTTAGTTAACGGAAATGGTGCTCAGATTTTGAGCAAATACTTCCCTCGAGTTCCTACAAATTTAAATCTAGTCCAAAAACTAGACAAGATGTTGCAAATTGTAATTAGGTACATGCTCATTTGAAATAAATTTAGGAGATAAGTTAAGAAAAACGACGTGTAACTTCGAAATGGTTACCAGTTTAGTAAAACATTATGCAAATAATTTTTCTTACTATAAAAACAGGAACCAACAACCTTAAACACCAAATCCATATATTCGGTGCTCCTTGATGATCTATCTGTTGTCTAACAAGAATGCATGAAATGGTTAATGAGAGATTCAAAATAATCCAATTATAATGCAATCACTTAATGCTATTTGGAATTTGTATACATTAAACACACGAAACCACTTAAAAACAAAATTGTTTACACAAATCACAAATCTTCCAAATAAACTACTACTTAAAGGACGATTTAAACAACTTTCGGCAGCGATTGTACGTGAAGATATAATACCAGGCATTAATTTCCATTATAATCTAATCGGTTACGATATCAGCTGACAACCTTTATCGAGCATTCTTTTCCGGCATTACCAACCCAAGATTAAGCTTCCGCACTCACACGTGAACGGGACCACTCACATCCTGCTAACACGATCCCCTAATGTTACCCTTCGCTATGGCAAGCGTTTAAAGCAAATTGGCTCAAATTAAGGGAAATGACGGTGATATCTTGATTAACGGGCTGACCTAAAAGGCACTCGACTGGGCTACTTCAGACGTCCTTCAAACTTGCCACCGCTCACAAACAAGACCGTAATCGGAAGTGCATCATTTTCGCATTCGAACGAAACACACACGCATGCATAAAAAATAAACATCTTCGACAACAGCAAGGAACCCAATCATTTAAAGTGATTCGCACACGGTACACACATGCGGGTTACTTTCTTGAGCTTTCAAACCAATTATGATGAAATGTTTCGAATGCCTGCCTCAATGGCGGCGGACGCTGTTGAACCAAAAATAAAAAAAAAAAGATCAACAACAAAACCCTAGTGTGGCTAGTATTTTCTTCGAACAAACCGCAAAATCCCAATACTAGAGCCTCAAACCCAATTACTGTAATCAAATCGGCTGTTATTTAGGGCCGAACAGGAGGATTAAGCAGTGGCGAGTAGCGGTACTCGGCTGCCCCTAAGCACTCGACCACAAACACACACACATACACACACGCGCGTGTGTAAGAGGCTGTGAACTCACAATTTTCCAATTATCTACAGCGCGCAACTTTGCTAATCAAATTTGCCAACTAACTCACGGGCTTCCCGCCCGTCCCTTTTTGCAGTCTTCATTTTTCTTGAATTTGCACTGTCCTATCGAAAGTCCTGTGGCAGTTTCGCAGTTGGATTGTTATCGAAGGGGGGCCTGTTCATACTCCTGACATTGTTGTTGACTTTTTTTTTTGCCTGCCAGATACAGCCGAAAAGGAACACACAACACAAAATGTTACCGACGGGAATTACAATAGGAACAAAAAAAGAATAACTTCACTCTACCCAAACCAGAAATCCTGTGGGAAGTGATTAAATCGATCGCGTTGCGGTTATGGCCAAGGTAAACAAGGCTTTCCCGGTGAGTCTCAACAACAACTTCGCATCCCGCAGGTTGGTAAATACACGCACAGACACGCATCGAAACGTTAGGAGCAAGGACGCGTGCATGAAACAATTTTTCACTCCCATGAAGTACCGTCGTCAAACACGGTGGGCCCATTTCCGGGTGCCTCGTGAAACTACAAGCTAATAAAGTTACCCATCCTACTGGATGGGAACCATTCGGCCATCCGCAACGTTCATGTACGACGGTAGCGGTTAGCTCGAGGGCTCGTAAAAGTTCAAACCACGCTCAAGATCAAGTTTGTGGCCGGCCGATCTCCTGCCGTCTGCTGTCCGTTGCAAAATGGCTGAAATGTCTTGTAATATAAAATTAATTGAAAGTAATGTTTAAATTAAACCGCAAGCGCCACGCAACACGCACCATTATCGAGTCGTTCCCTACAAGTCCGACGTCGACTTTTGGGGTGAGTATTTCCTTCTGCGTGTGAAATGACGTTAGAATCACGACAGCTGGTTTGAGGATAGACCCGTGAATAGTTTTTTGCGGCTGTAGTTGATGAAAAGCGGCTTGTTAGTGTAACGCCACGGACATGTGCTTTATTGCTATTACCCCTGAACCTCCCGGGGAGTGGTTTAAGCAGTTATTTGCTGCCAGGCCCCAGGCCAAACCGTCCAAGATTCCCAAGGGATAACCACAACCGGGTCCGAAATGAAAGTTCTAACGCGGAGCAAGAACGACGAAATGAAGACACCATTTGAACATTGCCCACAAGGCCAAACACTACAACATTACTCGCGACGAGCTTCACCAAAAGTGTCTCGACTGCGGTGAAGGACAGTTACGATTTATAATTTTATGCGCACCACGCTCGTAGCAATCTCGAATGAAACATCATTACCATCGTATAGTTTCGCAAAAGGTGTTGTTTATGTGTTTAGTACATAAGCGAGTATACGGTACAGAAAGACAATGCAAATAATTTAAAAATCTTGCACGAACACTTGAAATTCTACACATGACCTTATGGATTACAGGAATATTAAACATGCTACCACTACACTGGACGACTCATGAAAGTTGCTAATGGGAAGCAATACAAACAGAGTTTAAAACATCATCATTCACACTGGCTTGTGTTGAGAGTACTATTTATCACGCATTATAAGTATGAGTAAGCATTCCCAAACGTGAAGCAAGCCGAATTATACCAGCCAGAGAAGAATTGATGAGAATCTGTATACAAACCACGTAATAATGTCACTACTCATTTCCGATCCGGTGCAATATTTTAAAACCCTTAAAATTATGATCGCTCAAAAAAACTTCTTTTACAACATGGTTTTAACAGTGGGTCTCTAAGTTTTAAATACAAACAGACAGCAATGCAATTTCCTAACCAATAAAAATATCTAACAGTACCGTACATTCCACCTGCTGATAATAACACTGCCACAGCACTACGGGCGGTTAATTAAATTCTCTAAAATGCACTCTTTTCCAAAGCCAAACCAAACGTTCATGTACGACAGACTGCTCGTCTTTTTGTCCAATGTTCATCCATTAATCCTGCTGGTAAGCCTTGCCTACGGGGTTATTCCTCAATGTGATGAAATTTATAAAGCTATGGCAAACATTCTTCATTACGATGCGGTTTCGTTACCGCAGCATAATTAGTTGGAACAGTAGATAAACCCAACAACATACTATCTGTGGAAACCGAAACGCTTCGAAACTCATTTTGTTAGAGAAGAACATTTAATTATTACTGCTCAAAATGCATTCAAACCCACATTCATCTCATGTTCCTTTTCCACAGATGGAACAGTGAAATATTATTCCTTTCAATACTCATTCATCAATTTCCACAAAAATAAAACATAAGCAAATTGTTATGACAAAAGGCTGGTTGCTTTTTCTTCGCAATTTTTAAAAGACAATAACCGTAGATGGATTTAGACAAAATTAATAACTTAACCTTTTCAAACTGTTGGTCCTAAATTTCTAATAGAAATAGTCCTTAAGTAAAATTCCATCTACCACAATTTATGAATTAACAATGATGATGGCTCTGCATAGGATGGAGCGAGGATGAAGCTGTCGGTGGGGTATTTATCTTTCTAACCCTAGTAATGTTTACTGTGAGAAAACTCTGAAAATTTAAAAGCCCAGACAATTTCATTTTCTTCAAACTTCATACTAATTAAATTAATTACTAAAAATAGTCAAAATGATATCTTATTATAACATCTTCAACATCATAATTTTGTTAGAGCTAGGACCGTTCTTCAAGGAATTAAAAAAATGTGTTTTTACGCAATTAAGCTGATTAAAACGGGTTAATAACTAAATAAAATTTATGGACAAGCAAGAAGATAAGACAACGAGACAGAATTAACTACAAATCAAGTTTTTTTTAATATCGTATCTATTCAAGGTTTTTTATATACGTAACAAAGGCTAGCCAGAACATGGAAAACCCGCGATTTCGAACAATGAATCCTGAAGTAATGATTGAGGATCAAACGATATAAATTTCCAGCATGATACATGAGAACATTCTTCCATAAAAAATCTCTTATGCGTTAATGTTCTGATGCCACAAAACCAAGCGACATTATATAAGGTATATTTAAATATGCAAGGAAAGGAAATGTATGTATATCAGATAATATGCTCACGGTAGTCAATATGCCACGATTAGATACGTCATCATAACTAAATATAGAAATTCTTGTGTCCAAAATATTATTATTTCAATTCAATAAATTTAAAATGTGACTCAAATGTGACAAATGGATGCAGTGTCTAAACTTTAAACTTCAAAATGCATAAATGTGCCTAAAACAAAAAGTGAATAAGCTTCATTTTACGCCCATGTAACAACAATACACAAATTAACCTAAAGACAAGACAAGATTTACAAGATTTACAAGTTTCAGGAGATTTAACTCACACAAATGTTCAATCAGCTTTAACACACTCGTTAAACAAGACCAAGATTATTATAAAGGAAAACTACAGTATATCTGCGTAGTTTTTTTTCCACATCAATCGACCAGCTAACATTCAACCAGCAACCAGCACAAACGAATTAGTCTCGCCAATAATGACAACCCATCTACTAGCAATAAAACCCCATCTATAAATTCTCATTCCAGCCGGACTGCAAATATTATGTTTATTGCTCCAAAGAACAAAACAGACTAAAGAAGGCACGGATTACTTCGCCACAATGTTGTTTCAGTGCAAAACAAATCGCATAACCTCTGACAGGGTAATCCCCACAAACGCATCATTCTACACGGAAGAAAACGAAGGGAGCAATAATATCTCCTCATACCATCTCATGGATCTAGAATGAGTTTTTTTTTCTAGGTGAACTATATTTGTCCATCGCCATTAATCGCAGATTGGTCTGCTTCACTATGAAATTCCTACGATCACACGTTCCTACATGTTCCTGTTTTACGAATGTCGCTTTTTGTGCTTCTTTTTTATGCTACTCACTTTTCGATGCACATCACTGAGTTTTATCACCACAATGAACACCAAACTACGCCATCATACATCAATTTGAAAAAAATAGCGTGGGAATGAAATAAAAAATTGATCAAAAATTGTCAGAAAGGAATAAAGATTATAGGGTAATCAATTTTAGTGGCAAAAACCATACACGTATAGACGACAGCTACAGTGCGAAAAGTAATAACTATGTATAAGTTGACATCATTAACTTCTAAAACAAAATTACTGAATTAAACTCTTAATTTTTAGCATCAGATTTTTTAGACAAAATTGCCTTGAGCTTAAACGAAACAAACATTGAGGCAAATCATACCCTTTTTTGTTGAATGTGTATTTGGGCATAGTTTAGTTCTGAAATTTATACCTTCATTCAAATGTTTAATGTTAATTTTTAATTTAAAACAAAATTTAAAAATCTTTTAATAATATTTATTATCATGTTTCCATTGCCAATTACAAATTTACACACTACACAAACTTTTTAATCAATAATACTATCAACGTTTTGCAATCCAAGTGTTGTCGAGGAATAATCGAACGGCAATCGAACACTCATTACAAATTGAACAGCGCATGAACGTTCGACTGCCGTTCGACAAGCGCAATCGGCCAGTTAAACACTCTTACTTGAAAGTATGATCCACCCAATTAACAATTGTTCATGGTACAGCAATATTCAATTACGAATCTTTGAATATCTAAAACAATCAACTCATAGCATGAAAACAGCCTGGATGGACATTTAAAGTCTTACGCATAGGTCATCTTTTGTGCTGTATTGATAATAATTTTACATCTCCTTAAGGTAAATAATACATCTCATTCAATACGAACCCAACTCCGCCTTGTCGACAGACAGCGTTCATCGACGACATGCGTGATTGGATGTACCAAAAGACAAGTATTGTTTGCAACTTCCTGGAATGTGCCTCTCCGTTGCAAATATGTACGCCCAAACGGCACTTAAATTTATTCACATAAATGCGTACGCTGTTAGCGCCAAACCAGCGATACCAGCATAAAATAGCATCAACACCACCCGAATGAAGCCGATCCGCAAACGTACAATAGGTGCATTTATAAATTTTCCCTTCCAACCAACAGCGGACACCCGAACGACGAGTCTCTATAATGGTGCACATAAGTTTACCCGATAGCCTCGACTGAATGCAAATCGAAATCCAAAACAGTAAGGAGCCACCGTTTCGAAGCGAATCGCTGCCGGTGCGGGCACAATCCATTGCGATCCCGGGTCGGGAAATTATTGAACTCGGCCCTCATTGGCACCGGTAACGCACCGGTGTCTGCAGCAAAACGCAGCACTAGCGCATTCACTTCCGGTGAGCAGTACAGTGAGAGCGGGTGCACAGTTGCGTGCACTAATGTGTATTGTGGTGGAGGCGAAAAGGAAAATAGGCCACCGAAGCCATCTACGGTCATGACCGGCTTGCCTGACCACTAACTTATGGTGATCGGTATCAAAACGGCGTTCACCAATAGCGATTTGAACGTTTTTCAATGCCTATGAAGTGACTTCATACGCACTATGCTTGGTTGGTTTAAAATAGTTTGGTTATTTATTGCCAGTTAAATGGATAAAAATAGAGTGGTAAAGGTTATAATTTCAACGAGAAATAGAGAGAAAGAGAAAAGATTTAAAATGATACAACAATGGTTTTTAGGAAGAATCTCGAAAACGTTGCAAAATTCACGTGAATCATGAATCTTTATTTATTCATGAACTTACAACGTAATTAAACTCATTAACTAACAGTAGAACGAGCAACATTGGAAACTTGAGAAATCTCTTACACGGTTTAAAACACAAAATAATTGCAGTATAGCAACGAACAATCCTTCATTAATTAATAAATCTGTTAAACTTAAAATAAAAATGTATATCCTTTCCCAGATTTTTGCAAAACTGTTCAAGTCCATACTTGGAAGCATTGCGTCGTGTTGACAGTACAACCGAGTTCGTTTTTTACCAGTCCATTCTACACCGACTGAAACTTTCCTTAAAAGCGTTCCTTCTTTGCGCAAGAAGTGAAGCGTTCAAGTATTTCATCGCTTGGTGAAAACTTCCACTGCTTCAGATGTTTAAAATGGGGGAAAAACTTGAACCGGTTGTGAGGAAAGCACACTCAGAGAGTATTATCACACAACCACAGAGTAAACGTACCATAACTCAGCTCGTCTCGTTTCTTGATATTGTTCGTTTGGTTAGTTTGTTTCTCTGGAATACACTCAAAAATTATGTTCTAATAGGAAAAACAGGAAAACCCTCGTTCAAATTTCATGCTTACTAAGTTTATCAATAAACCGTTTCAAAATATTAACAAATAAAAAATATAGCTACAAAAAAAATAAAGGATTTTATAAAAAATGCCCTCTCTTCTTAAAAAACTGCAAACATTTATCACAATTAAAACTAGTTGTCCAACAAATATTGAAATTTTCCGTTAATTGTTCAGTGTTTTTCCCAGCTGATCGATACACTAAACATCATCGATTTGGCATAATCGAAAAACGAACGTTGGCAGCTCGTGACCATCCCTAATGAGGCACTCTAATACATCGTTACCACCTCATCCAATGCAACGATTCAATGGATTCAAATGAGAGACCTACGGGGGACAAACAGAACCAAGCAATCAGCTAACAAAGAAGCCGTGCGTAATGAGCTGGAAGATGCCGAGGAAACGACCAGCAAGAGGGCGAAGAGAAACGTTTGCTCGTAACGGTCGAGCATGTCTGAAGAATTCGACATGACCTACTAGCCCACCCATAACATCCCACTTATTGTTGCAATACCCTTTACTTTGATATCTGGCATCGTAGAAGCTAACACAGCGTACCGCTATCTAGCATGAAGCGAAATTTGTCCGAATCATTTCACCTTAGCTATCTATATCGGAGAGGATAGCATACTTGTACTTAGTATGCTACAGACGAAACGCAACAATTTGGGAGTCCTTCTCTTGAGGTGCTTCGTATGTTTTGTTTTGGTTTCCCATCGCCAACGGCTAGACCTGATATCAATTGATCTTTTCCCGTTACTGCGCTGTGGCATTGTTCTAATCAAACGTGCTCAACCAAATAGACTGCCTAGAACCTACCCATTTATTGATACAATGCGTACCATATTCAAGATTGTACACCTTTGATTACATAACAAGCGCAGAGTTATTCCTTGGGCAATTCTCGCAGCTTAACTACTAAGTAACCGGAATACGTGCTAAGATGTAAGCTCTCGGATACTGCTAATCTTTCAATTCGGACAAACAGCATTGTTATTCCGTGCATGTCCTAAACAATGTTGATAGCTAGTGCATTGCCTATACATTTGATGTTTTACCATTTTATGAACTAACAAGGAATTTTGTTGAAAAGGAACATGGTGTCCACAAAAAAAATGTAAGCCACATAAAAAGTTAAAACAATGCAGTTCCATTTAATTAATTCAATCATTTGTCAAAAAACTGTAAACGAACGCATATCTTGTGTCTTTAAATATCAAATTTTTTTTTTTACTCCTTTCAAAACCTGACCTTCTAAACCCACCTGTCAAGATGTCCACTTCCATGTACTGACCTCCCCAAACGATAGCGTTTTATTTAAGCTGACGTGCTCGTTGATCGAATTCTGTCGAAACACTTCCTGTTGACATGTTCATTTCAGGATGGCAGAAACAGGAGGAATCGTATAATCATACTCGAAAGGTTAATCTTCTGGATATGGTTGCTCAATATTTCGATCGTACGAGTTCAATCGACCAGATCTACCTGACGGACGGTAAATGAAATCAGATATCTATCCCACCGTCACTGACCTCTTCCGAGCTAAGATACAAAACCATCGTACGTGAACGTTCGCAAAGGATGTAACAAAAGAGGACCAGAAAACGCACACACAAAATAATCCATAACATGTTTGTAGTTTTCCAAATCGCTGTAAGAAATGTGAGAAATGGTTCCCTTTTTTTTCTTTTCTGGAAAATTTATTCGCTGTCCAAAGGTTTTCCCCTTTTCTTCTGGAGCTTTCCTCAAGGCGTATGTGATCCATGCGTGTGTACTCAACCGTAAGCGTTCAGCTGTTGAGAGTTGTCATGGTTAAATCGAACCCTCTGCTAAACATTGGATCCGCTCCAAAACCACCTACACGAGGGTTTCATTGCCTAGTTTGAAGCATGAGGACGTCTTTCCAGCAGGAACGGAATTCTAGGTACACTGAACTGTTGATTTGTTCAACTCTCATCTGCTTTGGAAGGAGGGAGAGATATCTCTTCTAATACGACGAACAAGATACAGCAAATACCGCTCTTCTATCGATTTGGAAATGAAAATGAACCGGATACGGATGGATGTTAAATGGAAATATCTTTTGGAATTCTCTGTCATTTTTTTTTTGTCCCAAATGTATTCGTAGCTTCGAACAGTGCGAATCGTACCGCAAGATAGATGAAAGATTGAAAGGTGCCCAAAGCGCATAACACATCTACACCCTTGTGGGGTGATTGATTGGACCAAACTACCCCGCCCGTAACAGGATGTTCCCCCAACACGTTGAACATGATGAAATATCGCTCGAAGTCAATTGGGACGACATCGTTTCCGAGTTTTGCTTACTCAGGCCCTATGTCAGACGAAGGTTTGAGC
This sequence comes from Anopheles culicifacies, assembly GCA_000473375.1. Classification (NCBI taxonomy): domain Eukaryota; kingdom Metazoa; phylum Arthropoda; class Insecta; order Diptera; family Culicidae; genus Anopheles; species Anopheles culicifacies. The sequence continues at coordinate 12,888 of AXCM01002549.1, read as the reverse complement.
CAAAAAGAAAAAAAAAACTTGCGCCGCCCTCTTCGAACATCGTGGTTGGCGATGTTTAGATAAGTCCAGATAATACACTCAATCTCTAGCTTCTACACATTCGGATGATCTGGATCCGGGACAGGTTTGGGAAGATCCTGTGCCTGTGAAAAAGCTGACTTAATCATTACCGTTATGGTTTGACCATTATCCAGTCCCGCTCAGCAGGGTCAGAACTGTACGTGAGGATAAAATGGATGAGGGTAACATACTTAGTTACTTCCAGTTTTGTTTTTGTTTTGTTTTTTGGGAGTGATCAATTTTAAAGTGCTTAACATGATCGACATGTGTATCAAAATGTTTGGCACTATTCTTTTCGATCAAGCATGAACAGAAAAGTATAATATCATGTGAGTTAGTAAAGGTTAATAAAAAATATGAAATATGTTAAATTAAAAGCATTTGTTTCATTCCATTACTAGCTGTCTCGGAAAAAAATCGCTCCGTCTTATTGCAGACTTTGAAACTCATACTACCAGTCCATTTTGGATTAATTTTAACGATTTTTTTATTGCTTTTAGGTTTTCTAATAATTATCGATTGTATGCAAGGTAAACCAAACCTTCTGGAGACCCCAAGCAGAATGAGAATTAAGCTCTGGTAAACTTGTGAAATCTAGTATGTGTGACTTGACCCATGGAAGATCAGAACCATCTTCATCACCAGATCCGCTTGGAGTCGTCCGCTAGATTCATTCTACTTAGGGCATCCTGGAAGCTTGTTCTTCCACTGATCTTAATTCCAAGTCAACTTCAGCTTATTCGGAAATCACAAGTGATGAATGACATTTACACACTAGTCGCCGGAACTAAAGCTGGGAATAATCACTCTTTTCAAAGAGTTTAAACTGAGTAAAGGAGTGGTTATAAGGATTTGAACATTTGACTATATCTTAAGAGATTCACGAAAAATATTATTCTAAACCAATCATTTTATCATTCCTTTCCGATTTAAACACGCTCTCTCTGTGTCAAATAAATACACACATTGGGATACGTAAATCGATTTAAGTAGTTTACAAAAAAGTGAGGCGAAAGCAATGCAAAAATAGTAACAACAGACTTACTTACTTTTTGATTGATTTTCTACCAAAAGGAATAACACAACATTTACTCTTGTTGAATAAGTTGAAAGCAACAGGAGTTAGTCACTAGTCGGCACAGTGTGCATATCACTAGACGGGTACGTTAATGCTTGTCTAGGTAATATAAAATGGGATATCGGCTGTTTATTATCACTCTGAACAACATGAATATTTTCAATCTTGCCTGCGGAAGTCAAAAAGACGTATTCAAATTTAAATAGGCTATTATTTAAAATTGATATTGCCCTGTGAACAACTCAAATCCCCATTTCAATTGGTTATTGGAATATAAGGATAATTTATGTGTATCATGTCGGCCCCCTTGTGTTGATTACGGTGCTATAAAATATACGAAGACATTTTTTTTAAGAACAATATTTTGTACATCTTTATAGAGACAATATGAATTGATGATGTTTCAACGACTTTTTGTAGGTGTATAGTTCTGAAAGTGCTGATTTCAAGTTCAATTATACCATTTGGATCAAATTTGCCAGTAGTATCTCTTTAATTGAATGTTGGAATTGCCATAAGACGCAAATTGCAGTTTGCACATTGATGACCATTTATTCAATTTAACGACAGTTAAAAATTAGACAATATTGGAACTTGTCAGACAATACAAGTAGTCAGGAGCACCTCAAAGTGAACAATATGAAATAATTCTCACAAATTCAAGCTTCAACGTCAATTCCTTCCCAGAAATAAATTCAAACAGACGTTTCTAAACAAATGAAAGCAATAAATACACAACACACCCCACTTACCTTGCATCTATCCTTGCCGAAAGAAAACAATACAATTTAATTCAAGCTCTTCCGGATCAATTTATGTGCGCTACCATCTCCAGTTCACTCGTCTCAGCACTTCCAAGCGCATACCTGCCCAACGCTCCTCGTAGATTTCGTTTTCTCGTCTGGCCTAGCTACCATCACTGTTCACCGTCGTCTGGCAAACAACGGACAGAATATTTCCACTCACAGAACGCACTACAACAATAACGCCCGGTCAACAAAATAATTCAACAAACTCGCACACTACCACACCTTCAAAGCGCACTGCATTCGATACGGTACGGACGATTTAATGCCGAACCAACTTGCACAATTTTGCACAATTTCTATTTATTTTTCATCGCTCCGGGTTTCTCCTTCCATCCGGGAGAACATTCGAGAACAGCAAATCAATATTTTGCACATTTCACTGCCAACACAGCACGCCTCGATTGTTGGTGCTTTATTTCCAATTTCGACCCATTTGTCGATGCCTACACGACGGTTGATGGTTTTATTTTCACACCGCTCTTATATGTTGGCTGGCTGAAAAAGAAGCAAACATGAAGGAAATGGAATCGATTTAGGAAAGGTTGTTTTAAAACTGTGTAACAAAATTAAATCAATCACCATAGCATTCGGCAGCTTTCCGTGTATTGCAAACGTTTGGAAGGGTAAGTTTTCTATTTTGCAGTCCCAGTTCACGGAGCACATCAATCAATACTAATGTTTGGGGTATGTTTCTGCCAGTCACGTGGTCAGTCGATCAACAAATAGAAACAACAAGGGGGTACATGAACATACCAAAACAAAACAACAAAAAAAACAAAAACGATGAAAAGGTGGAAGAAAAATGTAGCTCCAGCTTAACTCGACGTCCGAGCAGAGCTCATCAGACGCACGAGGCAAATAAAACTTAAACAAGCTTGCATCACCCCCAACGGGGAGCTAATTCCGTGTAGCCTCTTCCGCTGACAGATTGCCGTGGGAACGATGATTAATACACGCCACGAGACCGTACAGAGGGTACTGCGTTTGCAAAACGACCCTACGATAGCTAACGTGGGACTATAAATAATTCAAAACCATTTACCCGGCTTCCAAGGGGGTTCGCTGCCCGCGTACCGATAGGGACGCTGCCCACCATCTCTGCCGTTGCGTGCTCTACCTTTTCTTGCTTTCTACGGGCGAGATTTATATTCCCAGACTCGGAACATCCGGTCCGTGTGTATGGCTGTGGGGACCGGGTGACCAACGCGTCACAAACGACCCTGGGCTACCTTTAATTATTTTATCTTCCACGAAGCAGTTACCGCAACACCGGATACCTTGCGGAATAGCGAGTTGGATAAATGTACACCCGTAATCGGTGTACATTCTGCCCCGTGTAACAAGTAGCTAATGGTCAATGGCATGCCTTGAGATACAGGTCTGGCCATACACAGGTTGTAAAACGGGTATTCTTGGGCGGAGCACATTTTCCCACCGTTATAAAAGCTTTTCAGACTTCCTTCGGTGAATGTAGCCTTTGCATTTTACAAACGCCTACTGTTTGCACAGTAACGCAACATGATCAAGCAGACTGGGGTGGCGCCATTGCTTATCGAGCACAGGGCCCAAGTGAATCTCTCTGTTTATTTTTAATCATCGAACCATCACCATCGGCACCCATCAACTTTTGCAAGATATCGGCGTGTGAAGGTCACCAGTAAACAGGCACAACCAGCAGCGTTCCCGTACATTTGGTGAATTGAATCAGGACATCCGCAACATCAACATCCGACATCAAACAACGCTACCGGAAACACTTTGCGAAAGGTTGGTGACGTTCGTCTGCAAACGTCAAGCACCATCGTCTCCGTTTGAGATGTGGCACCGAATGATGTGATACTATTTGGCTTCACTCACACGCAGCAGAGAAAATATGGGAAATCCCCACCCCGACTCTCCACCCCTGGGTAAGAAGCCACTGGTTTGGGAAGAGATTTGAAAAGGGCTGGTGGCCGTATCAAGTGGAGTGCATGTTGGGAATTAATTTTCCACCATCCAGCAACGCAACCACTACGTGAACTTGAACGTTAAGGGGACGTAAGATTACTAGAGGAATTCTGCTCCAAGGACATACTTGGTGGTAAGCCCGTTCCCCAACCAACAGCCGAATCTTGGCCTCGATTTCATTGCACTTTAGGCGTACAATCCGCATGGTAAATAAGGTACAAAGAGGAGAGACACAGTGGAGCAAACAAGAGGGGTCTGAGAGAGATTAGGGACAAACCCTTGGGTTTGAAAGGAGAATTTTCCAAGCACGTCTTTTGGTGAATGAAAGACGTCACACATTTACAGCATGGGAGTGGATTTTTGGCCTCAACATTGGGACATATGATGGACGTCCTGAACAAAACATGAGAAAGACACAACCGCACTAAGATTGATGTAAGGATTTCTTGTTGCCGTACTATTTTTGTATTCTAGTTTTCTCTTTTCCAAAAGCAAAAAAACACATTGCAAAGGGACGAACTTTCTTTACCATGCATAAAACGCCATACGATTCAATCTCAAACTCCAAACATCCACAATGGTGGTCTTTTGCCGGAAATACCCTTCCCAAATGGACAGGTTGCACGTCACACCCATGGTCCGTTTTATTTTGTATTCTTTCCGGCGTACCGTTAAAATGGTGGCTTTCCAACCGTTGGGTTACTTTTTATCTGCCACTCGCAGCTGTTTCCGGGGATGTGTAAGATGTGTTGCCTGCTTTCATCACTTTAACACCAGCACCCACTGGGGCTGGCTGTTGTGTGCAATGTTAAAAAAGCAAGCAACAGAATGCGAAACCCATCCGTTCCGCATCCATTTGCCGTTTCCGGTTAAGGAAATGGGAGCGATAGTAAAAAAAATCTCTATTCTCCCACATACACATCCAGCGCAGTGGTTTGAACTCTCGGACTTTTCCTGGCACCGACTCCATCCCAAGGTGATGATGATGAAAATGGGATTAACTTTTGTGTCGGCTGCTTCTTTAGCCGGTTAGAATCTTTCCTTTTACCAGGGGCCAATGTGAAGTAGAACACGAGTACAATGAATAAGAAACAGTCCGCGCGTTTGTAAGCGTGTGTTTGGGTCCGTCCAGATTCCCTCCTGTCAAGAATGTGGCTTAAGTTTGTGACCCAAACAAACTTATGACATAAAAAGAAAACCAGGTTTACGGGCATGGAAAACCCCAAACCCCTCGTCAGCTGGTCGGATGGTGAATCGAGGAGGAAAAAACGTGTAACCCAAATGAAACACAACCTTGTTTCAACAACGAGCATGCGGCAGCAAAACCAAAAACATATTAAACCTTCGCGCATAGTTCTCTCAGTTTCACATTCTTCAATATTTTCGGGCCAACATTCGTGCTGGGATTTTTGGGAACTTTTTGACCGTTTTTGAGTGTTGTTTTTCTTTCTTTTTAATCGCATATCACGATGAACTTCTGGTGTGTGATTTTTAGCAGCAAGTGAGTTTCTGATTGTTTCGTACAATCAAACATTGTAAATATGTTCTTTTTGTTGCATAAAATCTGTTTTTTTTATAAACCACCATTTGACACATATGCTCTAGCCTTATCCCAACCGTTTCTAACACCTTTCTCCCTTTTTTCTCCACACACACATATACACACGCACACACTTACACACATCTACTAACATTACCTAAATTTTGGCAACGGAAATAGACCCACACGTGTGCGGTTTGTTCACATCGGTCAGCAAATTATCATCATATCCTGGCACGTTTGCTACCGGCCGCTAGTACGTCGTCCCTTAATCCACTCTGACGAGCTACGGAAGTGCGTCGTCACCGAAAATCCTGTTAAGGGCCAACCGTGCACGATGACCGGAACTGCTGGACACCGAAAGACACTGAAATCCGGTTTCTTTTGCTGTGGCGTTAACGCCCGTAATAGCATGTGGGAGACGGAGCATTTGCAACGTTTTGGGATTTTTGTTTGTTTCCGTGCGTAGGTTCCAAGCACTCGGACAGCGAAAAAAACCACACACACACGGACACCCACAAATACACAGGGATAACGCACTGGGTGGGCAGGAGTGGTTAGATAAAACGGTGAAGGAAAAGCCTAATTTCCGCTTCCGTGAGCCCCGACCGGCATTTTGTTTCAGTGAAACGGATCAACCTTAAGCAACGTGACGGAGTTTTTCTCACGACGCTTTTTTAGGTAACACAACAAACAACGAACCTACCGAAAAACACAACACGTATGAAGGTTTTTTCTTTGTGGAATATAAACCGCTACACTTTTTTGTTTACTTTCCTGTGAGCGTGTTACAAAAACCGAAAGAAAGACGATCCGATTTTTGTTTTGTGCAAGCATGATTCCTTTCTAGGAACGTTTCGGCATTAGTCACGCTTTTCACAATATTTTTAGTCATCACTGTAATGTTAATCTATACTTTTCATGTTTTGTTAAGCACACATCACACACAACCATAAGCTTCATAACGCTCACTTGTGCAGAACAACGGTTAGAAAAAAAAACCCATAGTATAATCACATTGTACGCACAGCTTGTAGCAGGAAAAACTTTCTTCCCATCGCCGGCTTTTGCAGCCACAAGCAAAAGAAAATTTCCTAGGTCAGACGTTGGAGTAGCTACTACTTCCTTATAGTTTAATTTTTTATATCCTTTTCACTGTTTTCTTTTTTTCCAAAGCAAACCCATACATCATGAGCACACGTGGAGCAGCGCGACTAACAGCCCAAAAGGAGGATGGGTGTTTGCGCACTCCAATGGATCTGCTTAAGGTGGGGTTTTCTTTACGAACATCTTAACGGAGCCTCTCGCAGATTCTACACCTAAGCTGCACCACCAAAAACAACGCACTTTTTCAAGCTGATCGTACCCATTCGCCATTAGAGTGATTGATTAGATGGGTTTTAAACTGCACACTGCCTTGATTTGTTAGTCACAAAAAAATAAGAAACACTATCCTAATGCTTTACTCACAGCGTTACTACACTAACGCGGCTGGGAACTTTACTTTTCGCTCATGAAACATACACGCAACACGAAACGCAAACGTACGTGGACTCGAAAAGGGCGAGCCTTCTTTGCAGCGGACACGCACACGCCACGAACGAATACGAACTGCTAACTACCTATCGAGCGACATGGCCGATCGTTTCAAGCCGTCGTGTCCTTTTTCGCTCGCACCTAAACGGTCTCTTGCTCTCACTGAGCGTGGCACTCGGTACGAAGGATAACCGGATGTCCCTGGCAAACCAGGCTCTCCCGCAACCCAGAATTCTGTAAGCTTTTGAAGCAACGAAACGAACACACGAAGAGAGAAAGCTTTCGCTACATCAGAGAAGTCTCACCGGAACCGAGTACAAAAAAAAGGAATAGATTCTACCCGAGCGATAAATGTCAAACGATGACAAGTGACACCGGAGCTCTAGTACTACGCCGGGTTTCGCTGGCGTGAAGGAAAATATTGAGAGAGTAGCGTTTTTCCCCTATTTCATGGTCACGATACTCATTGAGCTTTGACTGCTCTCGCACAAAATTTGCTTATTTGCAAATAACTCGTACGCACTCTTTGCTCAATTGATCCACATCACCTGGTACATCTTTCTGAGCACACGATGAAGCTGATTCCAAAGCTTCTAGCTGTTTCTTCTGTAATTACTCCTAAATGTACCAATACTTTGCTTTTATTTTCACAAACTCCACCGGACAGCACGTACCGAAATTAATGTTTTGTTGAACAGACCCAATGAACGGAACGATAGCTCGCACCAAAATAAACGCTCTCTTTCGCGAACATTTTTAATGCACTTGCAGCTTTTCCTAACATTCAGCTTGATCTCTCTCTCTTCAGTTTTCATCCCAATTTCTCATATCCTTTGTAATCCTCTCTGTCTCAATGTTCGAAACGCCTTTGTGTTATACTGTTGTTTTGATTTGTAGCGTGTGTATAACAGTTTCAAAGATGTTTTTGTTTTGTACGCATAGACTTGGGCATTTCTTTTTTACTTATTTGTTTTTCCATATTTCTGTTTTGTGATTTACATTTTTATAAGACAACTCACAATCGTTTATTTAAGCTACCCAAATTTGTCCGTGCACAATATATACTGCCACGCCATTTGCAAATTGCAACAATAGAAACATGTATTAGGAAGCTCTGATACAGGTGTTTGGTGTTTTGCATTTCGTTTTGGGCATGAAAAGAAGAGTTCCAAGAACTCAGAAATGCTGGAATTACCTCCGTTAGCAATCAGCAAACGCACTGATATTAATTCGAGGAAAATATCTTAAACTTTCAGGAAAACAAATCGCGGCATATGCAAATTACGGAAATGGAGCTTATTCAACGGAAATGAAATATTTTCAATTCAGTTAGTTTTCTTCATCGCCCAGTTCAACTCTTTCTCTCTGTCCCGCATACTGTGGAGGTGCCGCTGAACGAAAGTTGCTGGGTGTTCGAAGTTAAATCGCACGGGTTTTCCATTAAAGCGATGTCCACACCAATTCACGCGCTTGTTGCAACCGTGTTCACGTTCCGTACTGCCATCATCTCATATCCGCGAACTACTTCCCCCAGTAGTATCCTTTTTTTTCTCCCATGGAACAATGCACCGTGGAAGTGTAACCGACGGCAAAGGGAAATCAACCGGTGAACACGAAAATATCGGAAATTATGTAACCAACCAGCACACAATGTTTGAGCCCGAATGTTTATTTATGAATCCTCGCTACATGAATATGCATCGGTGTGCCTCACATATACACTGTTCGACCGTTCCGTGCAAAGGGGAATAACACGCGCCCACAGGCAGGAATCCAGGAAAACGAATCTGGTTTTCCTCTCTCCACGGCCGAACGCTGACCAAAAGGGAATCCATGTTCAGCGGCCGTCTGCTAATGCTTTTGTTTGCATTCGATTCGCGGTATTGTTGTTGCGATCGTATTCCAGCACTGCCCTGTGCCGCTTTAAGCCCCTCTTTATTACTACAGAATCGGAAGTGCTGCTGGCAAATCGACTGGCAAGTATTGGGAATCGCCGAAACACGAATTCGAGGAGCTGGGCTGGGTAATCGCTGGGAAACGGAAAACCACCAAAAATAACACGGAACAAGATCCGTATGCCCGCTCGCTACAAATCACTTCATTAGTGACTGGTACTACTTGAGAAGCACAAGACGCTTTGGAGTAGATTTTGCCACACACTGCCCGGGTTATGAGGCGCAATTGTACGGGTATTTCAATTCATACCTCACTCCCCAGGGAAGCTGTTGAACGTTGGGTGAGGGAGTCATAGTCCTAAGCATCAAATCAAATTCTTGCTATTTAAATGTTCTAGAACAGATGTAGGTAACTGGCCTGAGGTATCCGATTATGCCAACATGTAACCATGAATATTGAAGAACAAATTCATTAAGTTGATTATTCGAACGCAAAACTACTAGATACAGATCTACTAATTATAATACTAGTCGACTAAATGCAATTTACCAAATAATGTATTCCTACTATTAAAACCACTAATTCGTACATCTCAATTTCAATATTTAATGGGAGTAATAAAAGAGCTATTTTTATCTTTAAATAATAATTAACACAAGCTAGATTAGAACTCATATGAATTAAGTGATTCGAAAACAATCTTGCCATTCCTCCGCTAAATGCTATTAAAAGTGTTCTAGCCACGTTGCGTTGGTGTGTGTTTTTTATTGATATTGTGATTTTTTTTTCCAATAATTGACAAAGCTGCTGTCATTGAAAAAAATAAAATTTTCCAAACTTTGAGAAGATAAAATCATACGGTTTTTCCTTTTTTTATTTTAACTATTACAAACTTTTCCGACGGGTTGGAAATTGGTCCATGTTATATAAATAGAAAACGTCACACGAAAAATAATTGTTTGTAATGCAGTTAACCAAGTTTGGGGTCAGAAGGGCTTCGGTGGACAATTTTCAGAGAACCAGCACAGTTTACGCGCAAAGCCGACAATTTAGACTGGCGCTGAGACCTGCAATATGTCACTGAAGCCCCGCTAGCTTTGGAAATTCCTAGTTCTATCACAAAGCTCATCCGGGATAAGAATGGTTTTGATAATGGAAGAAGATGATGCGGACTATCATCTACAGAGTTTTAAAATATTTTTTTTTTTGTTAACTTTAGATGTTGAGTTAAATTTTAAAATCAACGGCCTGGCCAGTCCATCATGCATTGTGAAAAAACCATATTCAAATTTTGTTAAATCAACCATCCCATTAACTCTACGATCAACGATCATTTTTATTTATTTTTATCATTATTTATTTTTGGTGGCGGATATCTCGAGTTTTATACAAGCGAGTTTAAAATTTTATTTACTTGGTGAAAGATTGTAAAGACGATTGGAATACAGTACGTAAAATTACATATGAGCGATATTAAGTCATCAAAATCATCCTTTATGCAAATCTACAAATATAATCCAACTATTTGTAAATTTATCAAACACCAGAATTTGAACAGCGAGAGCATTATATTTGACGGCAGAAATGGTTAGACATGGAAGTAGTACTCAACAAAGTTATTTTCAATACCATGAACGTATTTTTTTTTTATTTTATACAAATACACGTTTTTTTCAGAAGGGAACAGTGTTACTTAATTTTACATAATTAAATTATTTCTCTTTGAAACTCCAAAACCAGACAAGACGGCTTGTTCGGATTAAACATCGTCTTTCCTACATTCCCTTAACGTTATGTTACTTGCAGCAATTTACAACCCGTAGAAAAAAAAACTATGCGTAAATTTGTCAATTTTGTTTGCAAATAAAACATAACACACATAAAATATAAAGCTACGAAGATGTATTTTTAATTTCTCTACTTATTTTTAATTTTTAGCCGTAATAATGGAAATAAATAAAAATAAAATATTTATTTTTAAACTGCTCGACTTTTCTAGTTATTCTCAAAAAAAAGCTTGCCTATTGTTTTATTTATACCATGCTTCTTAAAAAAGCAACAAGTTCGATAAATATGGAACAAACATTTTGTTTGAAAACTCTTATATTTTGTGTATCTTTTTATTTTATTTTGTTACCTTTTAACAATACCTTTTTTAAAAGTATGTATTAAAACTTTTCCTTCGCGATACACAAAAGTGTAATCAGAACATTTGTTCTTTCTTTAAAAAAAACGTATCAACAATTTTAAATCGGAATGCTGAAATATTCTTAAAAAAATGATTCCAATTTTCATTTCATTACATTTTTTCACCATTTTCTCATTTCTGGCAACATGCTTCAGACTGAAGATTTATCCCACTACAATTATTGCATAAACTACAGGGAATATATGAATGTTAATTTATGCTACAGAACCTTTCTCCTCATGAGTGTCACCTTGAGTTGTCACATGTGGTGAATGCGTGTTTGAGCAGTGCGAGGTGTGAGAAAACATCTTAAAATCACATCCCGCTTCATTAGTCTCACACCTTCAGTGCAGTGTGTAATAACATGCTCCAATTGAAGAATGAAAGGAACCTGCTTACAACGTTCCTCTGTCGCCTGTCCGACAGATAACACAGCGCGCGATATTGCTTTAAGCTAACTAAATCGTTTCACAGAACACAGACTTACAACCATGCCGAACGCAGTGCTGGATTGTGAAAGCGCAAGACATCCTGTCATTCACACATTATGCACATTGAATGCACCGCTTCAACGCGACCATATGCACAAATGGCACGGAAAAGTAAACATTTCCTTTCACGCGACGAATGGAACGGGATTGTCATTATCAGCGTAACTCGGCACACTCCTTAACAGCAGTAGGATATGTTGAGCCCGTAAGGAAGCGGGTCCGCGGTGCGCTAAGTACACAGCGCGCTAGCGAAAGAGATATAGCTTACCGCGCGTTCGGCGAGTGAAGCAATTTTCCATTTCACAGAGGAAGTAAAAACGGAGCACGAGCCACTGAATACAATGTTGATTCGGTAGAGAATGGTTCGCAAATTGTACCCGTACCAGAAGGCAAGTAAGTGACGCTATCAGCGCCTTTTCTTAGCCGTCATGCGTAAAGTATGGTTTAAGAGCTTCTCACTTCGAAACCCACTTCTGTTAGCCATCAAGATCGATAAATGGTCCGCTTGGTACAGAAGGAGCCTCATGTGATGATGATTATTTAGTAACAGTTAGAATCATCAAGCAATACGGCCTGGCCGTTCTTCATGAATTAAAAAACAAAAAAAGCAAGTTAGAATCATCACATGTTCTACCATTATCCTTTACTTATTCTACATGTTTATCCACAAGAAGGTACCAACCTAGCCCATTTAATTCGGTTATTCAGTAAACTTTCATACTTTGAGGTGTTTTTTTTCTAAAAAGTAAAAAATTAAATTCTTTGAAAAGAAAACAGAACAACTTTTAAAGCTTACTTTTTAATTGCGTTGTCAGCAAACGGTGTTTACGCAAACCGCCGCTGTCACTGCTATCGCTCCTTATGTGAATTGATCGACCGATTTGCCAAAATTTATACAATCTTGGTGAAAAAGGGTTTTGCGATCGTGCATAAGTGAGATCCGTGGTGAATTCCTTCACAAGACGAAAGATTTCGTATAAAAGCTAGAATACCGGAGAGAGACCGAAGATTTTATAAAAACTAATTAGACTCTGTAAAACAAATAAGATTCTGTAAAAAACTAAAAAGGGAATAAAGGGACTTATTTGTTTTGGTCCCTAAAGAATCTCTGTGTTTTTGATTTTACAAATTGAAGAGCTTAAAACTTCGACCAAATTCCTATTCGGATTTTTCCTCGTAGCAATGACTAAATATCTTACTGTATGGTAAAATAAGCCATGATAAAAGATTATACAATAACATAGTACCATATTACTGTTTCTTATTCTATACCATTCAAAAGGGGCACCGAGGAGTGTTGTCTGACGTGAAATAAATATAAGCTAGACATATTTGTATTATTG
>KI423177.1:5402-31022 GCA_000473375.1 Anopheles culicifacies | reverse complement strand
AAAAAAAAAAACTATTTTTTGAAATCGAATTGACAATTGAAACTCGAAAATCAAAAATCGAAAAAATACATAAAAAACAAACAAACTATACCGATTTTGATACGATGTGATGAGCATGATCGTTGGATCGTGGAAAAGAGGTTACTATCTACACAACGGTGAACATTTATGGTAAGATCTGCGCAGGTTTTCTTTAAAGGGGAGATGAAGAGGACACCTGCTTTCGAAACTATATTTATGTGAGTTTTCCGGTACATTCAGCATGATGGTAAGAGAGAAAGATAATGATTGTACGAGAGTGAAATAGGAAGCGAAAAGAGTTCCACAGGGAGCAAGAGAGAAAGTTAGTTGGTACAACATAAGAACAACAATTAACGATATTTAAAAGTCGATTGTTAAAGGGTTGTTACTTTGTTTTTCCCTTCTCGTCTATGTGCTTGGTTGCGCAACAGAAGAAGGGTTTTATTATGGTGCAGAAGGTATCGTTTAACGTGGAAAGGAAAAAGAAAACATGGTTAGTTTTTAGTTTAATGTTTGTTATGATTTGTTGGACATTTGTGAGAATGTATGTCTGTCGAACATAGGGCCAGATTAATAGCCTTACAATGAAATGTAATTTCAAACATCAAATTCGCATTCGTGTTATGAATCCGTCTATTGAATGCACTGTTTGTTTTACTTATCTTTTACGCACCTATTCTGTGCTGTTCATTGAGCATCGGAGTAAAGGTTATCGCATGGGAAAATCAAAACTAACCCTCAAGAGCTTTAAACAATGTTTTCTAATGGTACTAAATGCGAACAAAATGAAAGATTCTCGATCGTGTACCATGAAGTGTGGGAATTTTGCATCCTTCTAGCCCAAGGTAGCACTACACTAACCAAACCACTAAGATTCGTACTCTTTCTGGATAGTGTAGATGTAAATAAGGAAATAAAACCCAATGCATTGGTATTTAATTAAACCGTTTTAAGCATTGTGCGGGTAAGAAGCATTTCTTTTTATTCCGAACTGAACTGCTCCGAAGATGCAGAACTTTTTCGATTCGCTTAAAGTAATTCGCCGCAAGCATTCCTATCGTTGGCGTAAAGCAATAATGAAAAAAAAAATCTGATCATGGGAGTATCAGGTGAGCACCATCCCGTTGTGTTAGTTTTTTTTTTCAATCAAAATAAATGCCTGTGTTATAACCGTTGCTGACGGGCTATGTATTCTTCGGAGCATTTTGTTTTACTTGCGATGGTTTGTATTCGGAAACAACAATGAACCGTTTGAAAAGGTGCGAATGCCCATCTTGTGCTTTTATTTTTGTCCGACATATTTCCCTAAATGTTTGATTGCGCTAGGGTGAAAGACAAAACAAGCGAAAATGTTTGAGCTAGCGGGTAGCATCGTAATGGGATATCGATTCAAGACAAGAACAAAAAAAATGTTGATACTCTATTCAACACCTCATTAAGAATGCCCGTTTCTGGTGGTTTTGCCAACCAAAGTACACCTTTTTACGACGATACCACATTGAGCGTAAGTCTCAACTACTGTGCTTCTTCGACGAGTCAAACAATCGGTAGAAGGAAAAAACCTTGCCCTAATTTCGTGGAAAGAAGCATAACTGTTTCACTTTGAAGGTTTTTTATGTAGTATTCTGGAGCTGAAATCAATATGCTTTGGGTTTAAACGGGATGGATAGAAGTACCGTGGAATGAATTAGGTGAAGAATTGCTGCTGAAAACATATATGCAAACTTGGTATGACCATGACAACTTGCGACCCTACCCACTATGCCCAAACATCAGTTCATAAATCTATCTGATCTAAAAATTCACCAGAGGTTCGCACGCATATTAGTTGGAATTATTTCGTAAGTAACCAAATAACTTCAAATGATTAACATAAAATGCATGAGCTTTAAACAGTTTTTGTGAGTAAGGTAATGAAAATGATAGATTTTAAACTACAATGAACCATCCAGAAATGAAGAAACTCTATCATAAAGTATCCACCATCGGGCCATCTTAAAGCAGTAAAGTATCTCTGTTTGCTAAAAGAAGCCACTCCAAGGAAGATCATAAAGCTGGCAGACAATAGAACAACAACAAAAACTCAGTATACCCTCCATGACCTAAAATAGGAAACCCATTTTAACGGGAACTAAGCGCGTGGTTTTGGTGGTGCTACATCCGTAATGCAATATTGAGACCCACCGATAGGTACCTGATGGAATGATGCGTTTGAAGACGTTCCATGCTGGTGGGAAGTCGGTTGTTTCTGGAGGCTTTTCTAGACGTTCAACGACGGTTGTTGAGAGAAAAAAAGGAAAACGACAGTTGATAAATGTGGTCTGCGTCGATTTTACGCCACGCTTTCAATTGAACATGATCGTCTATAGAATACGAAGGCAATATCTCTTGCCTGTTGAGGTACGGTAAAAATGATCTGCGAAATTTTGCACCAACTCATATTGTCAAAATAACAGAGGCGTACGAACAGTTATCAGTTATGTTTAATTCTATCTCGAATGCTACCTAACATACTATTGATTGGCGGAAAGTATTTTTGTTGCGCTATTTCCTCTGTTCGTAAAATTTTCGACTGGCCATGGAATAGATGGAAAAGATTCGATTAGTTTAGGGAGTTTGGATGAGGATCGGTTCAGATTTAACATGTGCACCCGCCCATGGTGTTTAGAGAAGAAGTTCACGTGTAGGCGGAACTGAACTGTACACTCTTGTGCACGTTTACATCTGCAAATTACGTCTCGCCTGCCGAAGATTGATGTGTAATTGCGCGCAGACTGAGTAGCTTTCCGGGCCAACTAACGGGACTCCCGGTGAGGTCAGAATGATATTGAAGTTTCTGTGCAACAACACGTGGTTAGGCAGTACGACAGAGATGAGAAAAGTAGAGTCTCACGTGGAACTTTGATTTGTATTCCACAGCACAAGTTTACGGAAGCCAAAGTGATTGTGATTGTGACACATTATGATTTTTCCTATGATCTGGAGTTAATAATTTGCTTGTATTGCTTATATGAAAGAATGTTTCTCCAGTAAATATGTAGAGTAAACCCATTCAGGAAATACTTTAAGATATTTTCTTTATGTTTATTCACATGTAAGTCAAACGAGGTCCATACAAATCTGTTCCATATGTTGTTGATTTGCTGCTTTGCGACTGGGGTGTAGCTTAGTCGTCGCCGTCTGGGCTGGTAATCGTTGGGGGTCCAACGCAAACAGAGCCCCGCTGAGGCAAAGTAGTAAACGAAGAATGTAACTGTCACTGTAGATCAGACATTGTTAGGAAGCAATGGCTTTCCCATTGTTGTCTGAGTCAAGCTACCAGCCTTCGTTTGGTTCATCTCCCATAAGAGAGTGTCAAGGTCAAACTGATTCTCGGTGAACGACTTCCTTCAGTTTCATTGACGATCAGCTATTGTAAAAACGACTTCATCAGTATTTATAAAATGCTTGTTGTTCATACAGCACTTACAGCAGAAAAATTCGCCCAAATTCTTCGTCGTTTTCTCTGTGGAATAACGACCAACAGGGCGGAATGCAAATGTTTCATTACGTTTCCCAGAAAAGCGTCCGGATTGACATTTTCCCATCTGAAGGTGATGGTTTTTAACTGACTTTTGCGTGTCCCCATAGTCTTAATGTGCTTGTCTCTTTACTAAACGTTTGCTGGTAACTTTCTTGTCGTTCACGGCACTGTTGTTTGTTTTTCTGATTGATGTTAAGCCATAAGTTCCGGGGTTTGAATAAACGTGGTTCCGTTGCTTATCGAATTACACTGGTTTTGACGACGAGGGAGAAAGTATGTTGGAGAGATTGCTTCTCAACAGAAGGAAGGATATGTCAACGGTGATACATGTCTTACCATAGTAACTGCTAACTATGGCCATGAGCAATGCATCCTAGCTATGTGTACCGGCATTTTCCAAAGAAAGACGGCCCGCATAAATCACATGCTGAGAGTTGCGGATTTGAAAACAACCTTATTAATTACACACCTATGCAGAGAGCAGCTTTGAGATAAAATATGATCGCTTTGAAGTACTCCAAAGTATGGAAACAGATTGACTAATGCGTACGGCCAAACGTATAGCTAAATTTTGGACCTTTTGGTTTTGAAGTTTGCCCCTCAAAACGATGCTGTTTCAGTTTACGAGTGCTATACAAACACCAAATATTGTTTATCTCAACAATACTTTCCTACACGATTACGCTATCTTGTGTGCGTGAATATGTGCGTTTGTTTCATGTGTGCGCTTTCGCTTAGTTGAAAGCGCGGCCAGAAACAGAAAATAACTCGCGAAAATGAAGCAAATCTTTCGCAAATCTGGTGCTTTTCTTGTCCTGTGGGCTGAAAATCTTCTTCGCCGCTTCATTAAAAGTTCATTTCGATAAATTTGCAACGCTTTTACGTATTCACTTTCCCTACCTCTTCATCGTGCGCCGTCAACATCCTCATGCTGCCCTTTGAATTTCATACGGTTCGTGATAGTAAGGAATAAAAATAAAATGATGTTACGTTGGAGATGATGCGCCGGATGCCGTGCGTTGTTATGTAGTGTGAGTAATACAGAAAAGTAAACGCCAGACCGTAGCGAACTGTCTGGGTATGTAAACTGTTTGTGCACTCTTAATGTACTATGAGGTCCATCGCATGCATGCATAACTCATCGCGTGCAGATGTCATCATGGGCGTACGCTTTTTTCTTTTCATCATCAGTGGTGGGTGTGGTTCTTTTGTGAAGCTGGTCTCTGGCAAAAAAGAATCATAATTAACCCTTTTCCTCCCCTGCTACAAATCCTTTTGCTAACGTACAACCATTTGCGGGTTCATATGTGTAGGTGCAAATTTAAACCTACACATCTCCGTTTATCTTAGACATCCTAAAGAAGTAATGGGTCTGGAAGAGCTTTCTACATTATTTAAAAACAAAACTGAAGTCCACTGGTACATACCGGCAATGTGCCATGCTTCCCGTTTAACCCACGCACATGAGATTTTGCAAACGCCTCCTACACCTAATAAGGTGACACAAAACCGGCTAGTGCGATGTGCTTATTGTTGTTTCGTCTTACTTTTGGAACGGTTTGATTCGATGAAAAAAATTGAAAACCCGTTGTGCAGACATCAAGCTCATCAATGAATTTAAAGGGAGGGTGAAATGAAAGACCGGCAAATGATTCAGGCATATGAAAAGGTAACGCTAAAAAGGCCAAAAGAACACCCCGGACGTCAGTCGCATGGCGTAAGAGACGGTGGAAGGAGGCTTGAATAGTACGTTTGAATCGTCATAAATCGCTTACAGCTACTACCGGTTGACGTATGAAATCGAGCATGCAATTATGAAGCGCTGTATCCTCCATTAAGCGTTGCGCTTAAATAGTATTGCTTTTTAAGGCCTTCCTAATACTCTTCCCACCCGTGATCGGTTCCGGTTCAGCGTGAAAGATTCGTAGCGCTTTCCATTTCGAATGACGCGACCTGCAGCGGAAGGTTTATCTCAATACCATCACCAACGTCCGGTGTTGAATGTTTGGTCGGCTTAACTACGCTACAGCAGGCTTCTGTTTTTTTCTCCCGCTTTGAATGCTATGGATGCTCCCAAGGTAAGGTTCGTAGCGCAGGAAATCGCCCAAAGGTGTTTGAAAACGATGTAATTCTCTATCATTTGCATTGGCACATTCTGATGCAGCAGCCCGGCCGGTGCCTAGTGAGTAATACTAGTGTTCAAGTTTTAGAGATTTTCTTACCATCTTCTCTAATGAATCAGAGTAAAAAACAGTATGGCGTGAACATATAATCTACATCTACATTAAGCTGGAAGTGCAACGGAACAGCAATGAGGTATAAGGACCGTGTGTAAAATTTCTAATCCATGTTTTATTCCATATTCGATAGTTTTACATTGCGTTTCATGCTGTGTTGTTTGCATGTTAATAGAAATTTTCAAACGCAGTCATTATCTTATCTAGGTGAGCTGCATATACGCAAATTATGCATTTTTCAGCTTGGTATAGTTGATGCAGGAAAACTTATTCTGGTCTATGTTGAAACCTATATCGTATGTTGAGAGTATGCCAATAGGTTTCAATTTACCAATCACACGTTTAATCTCCGAAGGGATCATAATTAATTAAGCATCGATTCCTTAATTATTGGGCACTAGTCTAGGGAAAGTGTTCAAGGCGTCGTTAGAGCGTGAATGGAAAGGTTTATAGATAGTATTGCTAGGAACAACAAGGATACGAACATGCTTATTATAGCTGGATTGGTTTAATACATATGCTATGATTATAACACGATAGCAAATTGAAACTTTCCTCTACACCGACAACAAATGGGTGAGACAGACGGTTTAATCACGTCCCGACCCACAGGTGTCGAAAGCCAAAGGCATAACCGTTTAGATAGGATTTTGTGTAACTCTCGTTATGAAACTTATTTTGAATGAAAAGGTACAAGTTGAGGGAAGCTAGGTGTTAAGCCTTTTCCTAATGAAAAGGTAACCAATCTCATCAGCATCGCCCTACCGGCCAAAGGTAATAGAAAGTTGCGGTTACGATTTACCGAGGGCAGGTCGGTCCTTATTTGCGGAAGACGGTTTATAGCAAAAGACGGTCTTCAAATTGTTAAAATTTCAGCCTGAATTCAGTTGTATGTTATTTTGCACAAACAACCAAACCCATGTTGGAATTGCTATAGTCAGCTTTCTTAACTCACACTGACTTAATGAAATCATTTCTCTCATTGTGAAATACGTTATGAAACATGACACAGCGGTCGATGTTGGGATGTTGGGTTAAGTTGGAAATACTGGCAAAACTGTAAATTAAAATAATAAAAAAAGGCAAAACAAATGCACAGGAAAGGTATTTCTTCTACTAGCGAATATGAAACCTGCTTATTTTCAGGGTTAATTGTTGTTGTCGGCGAAGAAAGCGATATGATAAATTTCCTTATGACTCCGGAGGCTTGACAAGCTGGTACTTAAAGAAACGAAGGAAAGTGAAATTTTTGCGAAAACGGTACATAACGATTTTGCAATGTGTATGACTACTGAAAGCTACAAGAAGTTCAAGGAGTACCCGAGACGCATGATGCCACCCGGTGATGTTCCAGGATAAAACCTCGCTTCATAAATTACTTCATAATTATAAGTATTGCATCTGAATGCACCGTGAGCATTGTTGATGGTTATCAACATATGGTCCAGAAAAAGTACTGTACATAACGTTTCATTATTTGTTGCTCAATGAAAAAACCACAATTCACAATCCTTCCGTAGACTGTACAAATGTTCTCTCGTTGCTTCTTAGGGCTTTCCATAAAATAACTATTCGAAATAGGGTTTAACTTTAAACATACATACATATGTATGTATCTATTTCATTAGCTACCATACACAGGAATGCAGTAATAGGACAGCAATTTGTTATGTAATGCCCTTATGATTTGATTATACGATCATTGCGATTGTAAAGTGTTATATCCGCCTTCGAGCGAAAGTTTACCAGTAGGATAGGACAGGATCGTTGATTGTAACAGTTACACTCAATGCATGCGATCGTCGCTGATTCAAGATACGGAATGGAGTGAACGATCATACAGGGGCTGTTAAAGCTCGTGTAATGAAGCTGCTTATGGTTTATGGATGGGTCACTGTGTGAAAGTGAAAGAACTGAGAATAGTGGGAAACATGATCCAATGTTTTGTAAGAGATCCAACGATAAAAGTATTTTATACCATTGCAGGAATTACTTTGCATTAATCAAATGTAATTATTTCACGTTATTACACCGCATTACTCTAAAGAAATCATTATAATATTCGGTTGGGTAGGTTGTTCGTTTTCTGGATGATATGGTACCTCTATCATCAGCACTACACACATGAAGACTCTTGACTATGGTCGTAATCCTTGTTTGAGTTAGGGCAGAAATGAAAAAGCCAACATAACAACAACCTTTTGACATCACGTGCTATGTCTCTGTTTTGAGTGCCCTACAGCGTTAGGGTTCAAGTGGATGATAGATACTGGCTGTTTTGTAAAATCCCGTTACATTTTGATATCCTTCCCATCAGTACCAAGGGTCGAAACCTTGATCTGTCGTTTCGTCACAGATCGTCGCTCCGTGTTCGAGTGAGTCGTACGACCACAGCATGCTGCAGCATCTCGTGCTAATCGGTTAAAATGGGCTCAAACTCCTCCCGGCTGATTGTTGGCGTTTCGATACTGTGAAGCCTGTCATTAGCTGACCACGTCACGAAATGGAACTCATCATGTTTGCAGCCACAATATGATTTCGGTCATCTACGTGTGGTTTGATTGAAGCATTCATTTTGCAGCGGGTTGCACGCGATGAATTTTGGGAGTTACAAGGCTTATATGGGTGGCGCTTGGCTTATATATGTGTGTGTGTGTGCAGATCAGGAAGATGAAGTTTTTTTTTAGGAAAATGAACGAGTGTGGTAATCTGAACCCTGCATTGGTGTTACCGGGATGGATTGATGATGACTTCATTGTTTGCGATCGTTGACTAGCGATGCTTGTTTTAAGAAAATCAACGTCAAAAAGGTCCACGATATTTGTCGGCGTATACATATTTTTTTGGTTCCATCATGTTAAGTTGCCATGTAACTCGTTATTTCATCTGACGAATCTGTTGGTATAATTGACAACAATCACCAGCTCGATGCTGCCGCGGTTTCAGGCGCGGTTTGTTGCTGCTGTCGTCATGTTGTGAACTTGTGCGATGAGTCGTATTTTGCGTGTAGTCTACCTTTAGGCGTTTATTGAACGCGCTGAAGCAGTAGAAGTAATTCAGTCATGAAACATATTTAGTGCTCAATTATATTAACAGTGAGACAGCAATACAATTTCGGAAGAGGATTGTGGGAAATGAAAACATAAAAAATGTTCTACAAACTAACCAATTCTAGTACACTATTTATTTGTGTCTGGAAAATGTGTGTCGAATAACTTATTCACCTTTCAGTGCTGTAAAAATATGAAGCAACATATTACAAATATTGTTGCTTCTTTTTAGTGCGTACAACCATAGACATATCATGACTCCGTGATGCAGTATGGTTTTATTTTGGTTCCCTTTGCCCTCGCACATTCCGGTCTGCATTCCTTGAACGTCATGCTTGATTTTCCATTCATAATTTGGTTTATTTTCATGTTGCATACTGTTATGGTCCGGAAACGATATGTTTTATTATCTGAAGCGCACTGTAGTTCTGGGCGCTCTCTTTCTTTGCTGGTAAACGCTGGATAGATTCTCTCTCGCTCGTAGGTTTGTTGCGTGCATTCAAAGCAGAAGGCAGGCGGCTTGTGTCATCTTGCGCCGTTCGCGAGAGCCTCTAAGCTAAAACAGCTTACGACGGTCGTAAAGGCATCGAGTGGACCGGTACGATTGTAGTTGTGTGCGGAGAAATAATGGCTTTAGTCGCGACCGCGGCGCGAAATCAGTCACCGTGGTCGTGGTGAACGTACCAGCCTGCTGTGACTTTGGACTGGCTGTCGTGGTTCACTCGATGCCATTCTCCATCTTCCAGTGCTCCCGGTACGACGAACAAAGTGCGTTTTACAATCGGTCGCTCCTTTGTGGTGCTAGAAGAAAAACGAAGGTTGAAAGCGATAGATCGCGCGCGTGTTTCTTTTTCATGAAGGAAAAGATCGTGGCACGGAACAAGATCGTGTAAGAACAGCAACTAAAAGATTGGTGGTGCGGTTTAAAGAGTGAGTTGGGTTGGGCTGTGGCGCAGAATGGGGCAAGGTTGGGCCTATGTTAGCCCATGTGTGTGCGTGTGAAGGGGTTCGTGCTATGTTTACTTTTCTGATATTGTTGTTGCCTCATCAGCACAGTCATCCCGTAGTTCAGTGAATGAAAGAAAAAAAGAAAAGAAATAGAATCAATAGCTCAAAATAATCGTGACGCGGTTCTCCGTGCAAGAAACGGGACATGGGATATGATTTTGTGTGTGAGTTCGTGTTTGACAAGTTTACAATTGTCGAGAATACTGCAGCTGTGAGTGTGTCTCTGCATATTGATCATGATGATGACGATGTGACTGACTGTTGCTGGCAGCTTTTTTCGATGAGTTAATAAAGGCTACGTGCACGCAGCCCCAGTTCAATGCATGTGGAACGTTTCGTGGCGAATTCCATTCTCGCGATAAGATAGAGCCCATTTCCTTTTGGTCGTTGGTACGAGATTATGTGTCACTGTTTGTGTGGTATTTTGGGTGTACATAATACCTAAGAAAATATGTGCCGGGTATGCTAACCTTCCTCCAGAACTGAGCAACATCAAAACAATCATTTCAGTTCTAGAAAATAGTAATAGCCAAGTCATTTTCGTATATATAAAACTGTTTTTGTAACAACTCGAAAATGAATCAACAGAAAAAATAGAAGAAAAGACTTTATTTTATTAAACTTCCATTTGCACTAAAAAAAAAAAAAACAAAAACTAAACAAAAAAAAAATCCCATACTGTTTTATCGTGGTGTATTGGATCACAGAGCGATTTCTATCGATCTCTCTTCAATATTTGTTCGCCCTCTGCTAACATAAACATTGCCTAGTAAATCTTCTCTATTGGTTCGTTAGCGAACTAGCCTTGTTAGCTCCATTCATGGTTTTGCCAATGCCCTACAGCAAGCATAGCTTTGTTGAAGTTTCGTTAAATCGACACGGTATCGGATCGTAGCGCGACCTCAATGTAAACCTGTCCCCGAGATATAGCCGTACGATCAACAACAGGGGCTAAGAAACGAACGAACGATTATCGATTGCGAACTAAAATGTTGCCCGCTTCATTTGATCGATCACAAAATCGTGCAATACATTTGGGTGTAATTGTTCAGTAATTCCTTCTCATAAAAGAGCAAATAAAAGAAAGTGCTTTCATTGATGATTGTTATTGTAAAAATATCTTTGGATGAATCAAATGTCCCAAAGACAAAATATACATAACACCAACGAAGGCCACTAGCTCATATTTATATGTTTGTTGTTAAAATTCTAACAACATGTTAAAAAGACAAACAGATGTAAAGGGCACCACAGGAAGCGCGAAGTAAGTTGTGAGAACTATCAGCACGCTTTCCACATGACTAGATGCGTTATAGTGGTTTTGAAGGTTACAAGTGGATTTTGTTTTCTCTTGATCTTTTACGTGAATAACATTACGGGAGTTGTATCCGGGTGTACATTATCGGACCCGTATTGTGTTCCGGTAGGTGTCAATTGCATCACGATCACGCACCATCGAACGCTGATCTCTAAGAGAAGATGTGATGAGTGATTGTACAAGTTGCCCGTCAAAGACACCGAAAAAGAGATGGATATTCTAAGTCAGTTGGATCGATTCATGCTCTATGGTTCTTTGTGCTGGAACGACCTTGATGGAGGTGATCACATTCTTCAAGAGTTAAATGTTTATGACGAAGCAAGTTTGCGTGCGTGTACACGCGTGTGGGCAGTACTTTGGGTGTGATGCAAATTAAACACGCCTCCATTTCTGGCATGACGTTGCACGATAATATAAGCGCACGGTGACTGGAAATATTCGAGCCCGATCGACATGACAGACATTTCCTCCTGTTGCCGTCTATCATCGTACTTTAAAAGCACACTTTCAGAGTTCCGAAGAAGCTTTAACTTTCTACCATCGTCTTCTGCGTTCGCTGGTTCCTTGTAAAGAGATGCATTCACGCCGATAAGCCAATGCACTTGCAAGTAGGGATCGTGAATGTTAGTAGCTGTTGAATAATCGATTTGTCGTTTCCGATTCAAATCCGGTGTGAGCGTTTGTACGTGTGGCTACGAGGTAAAACCATCGTTCCACGAGTATCCATTTCTGTTAAGCAATGTTAGTGTTGGCTATAATAAGATATTGGCAACATTTTATGCAGTATACGTAGCAGTGGTATTTCGCCCACGTGCGAATGTGTCGAATGCTAAACGCGATACGTTCACTGTCAACCTGTGCTACGGCTAAATCAACCTGTGTTTGCGTGAGGGTGTTTATTCAGAACTGCAAAAACTGTGGTCAAACTTAGTGCTACAGAGCTTTTATTTTGTGAAATTCGCACGTCAAGAAGTTTGCTTTTTGAACAAGGAATGTGAACAACCAGGGTATGAGAATTGACCGATTGACTGGCTTCATTGCAATTATCATTAAAATCTAACTTGAAACCTACGAAAATCCCATACGCTTTCACACAGTAGCTTCTCTAGCGGGTATGACCTTTGCTCGCGATGCTAGCGATTACGTCAGCTTCTTCAGTAAACTGCACGTTAATCATGGGAGCATTAAAATAAACTACAAAAAGCGTTGCTCCATTCATGCCCACACTCCCTCACTCTATTTCTCTTTCGCGTGGCGGTATATTATGTTGTAAGCTTCAGATAATTCTTTGTGTTTTTTGAATAGTTTTTTTACATTTGTGTCGTGAAGCTACTAAGGGTAGTCAGGCTATAAAAGTTGTAAAACCTCAAGACCAGTATCGTATTGTAAACTGCAAACTCAGGTGTTTCTACTACATTGGCTACGTATTAAAACAATTAAATTTGAACTATTTGCCATATTATTCTGCCTATATGAATAGTCTTTTACCCGTCAGATACTTAAGTGTTGTTTGTCATTTGAGGTTAAAGGTCATTGCAAAATAGGAGGAGTTTCCGTTTCATCCTTCGCCTACAACTCTCTATATAAGGGTTGAATGATTGTGCAAATGAATGAACAAACATGCAATGATCCATACCAAAACGAGTAATGGATCAAAATACGCAAAGCTGATCTAATTTTTGTTTAGTTTGTTTGACACTATGAATTCATTTTATTTGTTCATATCACTGCCAACGCATGTTCACAGAGGATGCGTCGTGTAATCGGTTGCATTGAAATGTGAGTCAACCAGAAACCCCAGTTCTAAGGTAGCAACGACTGCATCGTGTGCCTGTATCTTATCAAATTACGGCTTCAATTATTTCAGTTGCACTAGACATACACTGAACTAAATTCATTAAACCGTGAATGATTGGAATTGTTTTGATTAACGTTGATTGTTTCGATTTGTTTTAAAAACTTCGATAGGATGTGTTTATTGTGATAGAGCTTGCTATATGTTAGCTTCACCTGGATTCGGAAGACATTTCTCATACAATGAAAAGAAGAAAAGATTGATTTGCATTGCGTAATTACGTTTTGACCTTTTTCATCTGAATTAGTTTTAGACCTCAGAAGTGACTCCAAACCGTATACAATATAATGCAAAAATGAAGTTATACACCTATACCAAATCGTAGTGCTATCTTATTAAACCGACTAGTGGTGATTCTATGCGTGCGCTTGAGTGCCAGTAATGGTTTTGATTGATGATGACGGTTTCAATGAATCAATGCCCTCAAGCGCCGCCATGCTGACGGATGAAAGTGATCGTATTCCGAGCACGACGCTCGCAGTCCTTCGTGGCATACTGGTGAAATCGTTGTCTCGTGAAAATCTCAGCCTGATCGATCAGCAACAGCTGCTGGGAACGCGGAAGGCACGCCATGTTCAATTTAGTTTAGGTAAGAGTGTTTAAAAGAAGAGCAGATTGGTGTATGCATATTATTTCCTTTAGGATAAAAAAAAGATTGTGTCATTCCTACAAGCTGTGGTCACCTGTTCAAGAACGTTTATAATTTACACGTTCACCACGTACACATCAACTATGATAATAGTGTTGTGAGGTTATATCTTGCAAGGGTTTTTTTTAAATATGTTTTTGTAAACCTAGAATTATTACCTTCAAATCGATGGATTCATTCTTTTTTTATACATCTTGAGTAATATTTACTAAATATTACGATTCTTTTAATTGTCCTTTGCAATAATCGATGTATAATGTTTTGCAAATTTCACTTCTTTGTAACAACCTAACATTCGATTGATATTGTCGTATTGAAACACATATCATGCATTAAAACAGCATTGTTTTAATTGTTTCTTTTTTCTTTTTTCTCCTTGATGCTCGTCATACTCAGCTGGCAACAGAGATGCGACCTTACAAAAACAATCAAGACCGGCTTCAGCCAATAGAGGTAAGTGACCAAATATGGGCAACATCCAGCCATTAAAAATGGCGAAATTGGTAAAATGATGATTTAAATGATCTCTATGAAAGGGGCCAAAAGAAAGATGTATATTTCCATGATCTTCGGAACAGTGGCGGATAAACATATGCGTAAGCTCTTGGCGGGATGCACATTGGGAGCTCTTGCTTTGGAGACTCCTGGAGCAAAAAGAAACTCCTAGTTTTTCTGCATACCAGTGAATTCAATTACCATTGACATATTCGATGTGATATTCCAACAAAAAGCTCGTCTTCCTGATAATGACACCGTTTCCTGTTCTTTATATTTTCATTTTACTTCAACAACATCTCACTTCATCCACGTAATGAACCGGATCGTTCAGACCGTCTACATGAACAATCTGTTGCGTATACCCTTCACTGGTTTGCTTGCGTTGGCGATGATAGTGTCGATAACGGTAGAAATCCAGAAGGTAGTATGAGGCAAAGTCGATCACAGCGTAGCAGCGTAGTCCCGGGTGTAAATGATTACCATGCACTTGGTATGCGTGAAACACTCGATCAACCATGGTGCTACGCGGCAATGTGATTTTTTGTTGTTGTGGCGTGTGCTTGACCACGTGTGCATAATAATAGCATGGTCGTTTTTTTTTTGTTTTTGTCGTCGATCGTTGAGAGCGTTGTCCCTATCTCCTGGTTTTATTGCAAATGCACGTACATATCAACTTAACTTCTTGTGCTGTCGATGCCTCCAACTAACATTGCAAACCGTAGTCTCTAAAAAATATACATGAAAGAATGTGTATAAGTTTAATACCCAATTAACTACATGTTTGAAAGTAAGATTGCGAACATTTTAGCAGATGAAAATATAGCTAATACTTTAACCAACCTTGCAGCTTTCATTAGCAATTTTAACATTTTTTCAAGTTCAGAAAAAATAAATTAAATGACCTGGACGTTTTTAATGAAAAAGAAAATTAGTGCATCAGTTTAATAAATATGTTTGTAAACTTGGTCCTACGATTCGATTCGATTGCTTAACTAACACTTTATCCTGTCGTTGCAACTGTCCATCGTCTCTCTGTAGAATTACAAAAGGAACGCGAGGAACGAATAAAACAGATGAAGGAACGACAGAACGAGGAACGCCAAAAGAAGCTCGAGGAGCTGAAGGCACAAGCACTAGCGGCACAAAAGTTCCGTGAGCAAAAGGAGGAAGAACGACGCCGCCGAATGGATGACTTGCGGAGGCGGGAAAGCGATCGAAGGTCACAGGTCGAGGAACGTCGCCGCGCCATAATCGAGGCCGATAATGAGCGGCGGGAGTACATTCTGCGCAAAAATCAGGAGCGCGAACAGCGCATGGAGACGAAACGCCGCAATGATCGAGGTTCGATCCAGTTCGCATTTGGGTCGTCGACGCCACGGATGATCGATACCAGTGACAGTGGCATGTGCAGCTCGTTCTGGGCTCATAGGAGGTATGGCAATTAAAAGACTCTTCGTAATTCACTCGGAACTCTCTAGTTGATGAACATTTTGTAATGGCATTTGTTCTTACCATTTTAGAGCCACATCTATTACGAACGTAGCGTATACAGGGGCTGCACTAACGAGGCGTAGTTCGGAGCGTGAACTAACTGACAGTGCGTCGAAGAAACGAGCTACCTCCGCCAGTGGTCTCGACCGATCGACTGATGGTACGTATTCTGGATTTGAGATGCCGCACGCAACAGTTTGTTGACATATCGTTGCGGAATCTACTGTCGAAATTATTCCGCAGCTATTCTGCATACTACATACAAAGGATTTCAACAGTAAACATTCTCATAAAACATTATCATTTCAATCGAATGTGGTTAGTCCACAATTATCCGTCGTATAATCATTTGAATCTCGTGAAGAACAGTTATCTTAGAGTTCGTTCGTGAATATTGCTATTTTGTTTAGAATGTTAAGCTTTTGTAGAAAGATGCCTAGGAAAATGGGAAGAGGAACTGTTTATAGAAACAAATGTGCGCTGTTGTCCAGTTACTCTTTTCTATCGCATCTGCAGTTCCAGCATTACCATTTCACCAAAAAAAGTCTTCTTCTCGTGCTTCATTAGTGGATGTCACCACTGATAGTATTTCACTGTTTATTCTACGCACGCGATGAGATTTTAGTTCTCTCTGTGCCTAAATCGGTAGTCGGACGTCCGTTATGAAGTACATTGTTTTAACGAGCTTGCCTTATAGTGTTAGTCTAAAATGCTGCTGGTCGTGGTATGCTTCAATGGGTTGTTTTTTTTTTTTATTTTACTTAGAAGGGATTGTTGCGTTTCACTACTGCAACCAAGGAAAACAATGTTTGCCTGAATTTTTGTTCAACTTCTAACTAATTATTCTAACTAGTTTATGGATCATTTTTCTCTTCATCATAAAACTTTCTTCAGGGTTTCTTCCTTTTCCTTTGTGGAGGTTTTATCTTTTGCTTGATAGCGTTCGATCCTGTTTAGTTTTCCATTACAGTTCACGATTATTAATGTTTTGTGGCAGACTGATTCATGTATTTCCTGTCTTTTTGTTTATTTCTACATTTTTGTTTGCTACAAACGTTTTCCATACGCCATGTTCGTTCACAGTGTTAAACTATCCTTCAATTGTGTTCTCTTTCATACATATTGTTTACACTATTCACGCCAATAACAGACTTGAACAAAATGGATTTGTGTTCTCTAAATCGTAACTCGCTTTCATGATGAAAGCGGATACTATGGACGCTGTACCCCGTATTTGAAAGACAATTCAATTTGTGTGTCTTGTTCCGATTGGGAACTATGACACGTATCCTAAATATTCTTAACTGGATTTTTTATACTGTCTACCACTCCTTGCCAATGACTTCAACATTGTGGTTTCTGGTTTGATCTCTGTACTGTTTATGACATGTTGAATAATAAAATAACAAACCTCCGACGATCCATGTTTGTTCGTGCCCACCAACAGACCAACGGCGAATGTCCAGCTCGATGTACGAGGTGTTCAACTGGACGAGTACCAGCGAGTGTCCGAGAAAGCTAACATTCTCGCTGGCTGGTTCCGGCATCAACATCGACGATCCTCCAACGGCCGCCGAATATCAACCGGCAGCTCCGCGTAATTATGCTAGCGGAAAGGGTAAAGCCATCCTTTTGCGTGTTTTTCAAGTGAACCGAAAAACATTACGCCTTCTTTTTCCTTCGCCTTATTTGCATCCTTGTTTAAAAGTTTCGTTCTGGTGTGCACATTTTGTTTGATATCATTTTAATCGGTTTCAGCTTCGTTCCTCTTTGTACATTGTTCTGATTTCCATTCCTACTCATTTGTTCTCTTTCGTTTCTTTCGTTGCTTACTACAAATTTAACTTACCGCACTGTTGTATAAATTCGCATTGATTTCTGGCTCTTTCGTTATTGTTTCTACTTTATTTATTTACTCTTTTTATTACACAAACTGTTCATTTTGTTGTTTTTGCAAAATTTAAGGTGCGTTACTCTTTCTCTTTCGTTACTGTATCGAAACATGTCGTATATTGTCTTTTTATTCGCAATTTTGTGGTTCTTATTGTTGAATGTGAATGTTTTCTCGGCATTTAGTCGCTTTGCTTTCGTTCTTCTGTGAAGTGAATGTAACCTGCTGTGTTTATTTAGTTTCATCATAGTGTGATTCTGTTGACCGGCGTTTTATTCTCAGACATTGGTTGGGTGTGGCTGATTTTGACGGCTTTAGTATCGATACTTTCTTTCAACTTATTTTACGTGAATCGTGTTGTGCGATATCACTCTAATTGCGAATGCATTTGAAGATCTCATTGTATCTTTTAGCATAACGATGTTGTGCATTTGACCCAATCTTCTTAGTAAAAAAACCCTTACCCGTTGATTTCTTTTATGTTGTGTTTCCAATCTATTACACTTTTCACACTTTCAATCTAGCACAATTACTTTTCTTTTTTCCTTTTTGCTTGATGTTTAAGCATGGTAGTATAAAATAATAAAACTAAATGTACTTATGTTTATTTTTGTTTCGTGTGATAATTGTTTAACATAGTTGTTTATTTCTTTTTAACTGAATGACTTTATCTCTTCTTATAACTGAATGTTATGTACAAGTTACACGCCCGATTTAAAGCATGGTGCGTTTAGTATAAATATCTTTAAAAATCCCATGTATATTGAAATATTTGGTTGAAAACTTTGTTTAACAATTTCAAAATTTAGACAACTAAAACACTTTGTGTAAAAAACACGTTTAACAACAAAAATTCTTTTGTGACTAATGAAAACATGTCATACAATATTTGTTACCATATGATTAAATTCAATTTTGTCTCTCTCTGTCTTTTTCTTTTTCTTTCCATGTTTAATTCTGTGTTATTTCTTCATTTCCTCTATTATCCTCTGTCACTTAATGTGTCTGATATTTTGGCTACTACTTCTATTTTGCCCAACAACTCGTCGAAATTCATCGTTCGGAAAACACACCTGTTACCGGTGGGTGGTTAACGATAAACATTACATTTTGGACGTTGTTGCCATGTAACTCATACTTTTCTTTCATTTCTTTTCTATGTTCTTACTGTACTAATTTTCGTTTCACGGGGTTTCATGCGGCCACACACCAATTATTGTTCATCGAAACGAATCCTTCTTGGTGTCATTTGTGGTTCCAACATGTTCTTTTCCCTCTTTTATCTCCATCCTTTCCAAAATGGTCTTTCTTTTCTATCTTCTGTCTCTTTTCCCATCTTTCTACCACTTTCTCTCTGTTTCTCCTGCAGACGATACAGCAGAAATGAACTATCAACGCACTGTCAATCGTCGAAAGACTGATCTAATGCCTACCATTCCTAGTCCTCGTGATAGCTCTAGATCGTCTCTCGGTACACACACTCCCAGAACACCAGGTAGTATTTTATTGCTTTGGCGTACGCGTCTACTATTTTTCTTAGCAATTGTTTAGTATGTTTTGCGTTCTACTTTCGTTCTTCGTACGTTTCGTTTTGATCTGTTATTTGTTACATTGTTTTGTTTATGCCTGAGACGCTCCATCTTCTATGTTTTCTATTTGAATGCAAAAACGCTCTTGAGTTAATATTTTACTTGCGAATTGGCTATATTCATTGTGATTTGTTTATGGAATTATGTATAATTTAAAAACACTTTTGCATGAGGACCGAATCATCCAATCTCTGAAACTTCTTCGATCATTCAATGCGGATTGTCCTTAAGTCGTTCTGCTTCGCACTACCTTCGCATACGGATAAATATCATAATGGTTTTACTACTACGTGCCTACATACTGCTTCCATTTGCTTTTGCTTTACTATATTTCTTTTTATGGACTTTGTTTTTTGCTTCTGTGCGATGTATTGCTCGGTTATCATAGAGAACATGTTTATTGATTGCGTTCGTTATGATCGCATTTGCAATCATTCGGTTTAGTGAGCATGCTTGCGAGGTTTTGCATGTATGAATGGATAATGCAGTACTTTCACGAATCAGTTTAACTAAATACAATAGATGAGTATTTGTGACTCAACTTACATATATCCCCAATAATGTTATCTAGATATGTCATCTTCATGATCATTCGCGCTCATTTTTCGTTGCATCACGTTATACGATAGCACCCATGGTGTAAGACGGACAAAATGATACTGTGAAATGAACGAAATCATTAGAACAGTTCATTTACCTTCGTGTAGTAATGATATACTTTATTGATTGGAGTTTTCTTTGCTGGAATTTGAAAAGGATTATGTAACAATTGGTTTACGATGAGGAATAATTTTATTTATTGTCTCTGAAATTTTCTTCTTTATTTCTTTTATTTGCCTCAAACCAATATATATTCGAATCCTTCATTATACATTGCTCGTCTTCTGCATGATGATGGCTATCACATAAACACAAAAACACAATTACACCAATTATTAACACTCAAACTCATAACCCCACATGGACACACTTCACACACGTACCTGTTTACTTGTTATACGGTGCTATTCTACCAATATTGGTGGATATCACGATGTTGCCCGTGCTCTTCGCCTCACCTTCGTCTTACATCTTGGACACAAAACTGTACAATATAAAGGCCGAGCATTTTCGATGACGCGCTTGGATCAGTTAGCGCAGCCCCGACGACGCAATGGTGAGCACATAAGTGCGATTCTGGAGCGCGAGCGACGTCAAGCCCTGGAGCTGGAGAATCTCACCCGTTTATCACTCTCCTCATCCCGGTCATCTCCAACCGGCAGCGGTAGCAACAGCAAGCGAATGTCGCGCAGCATGTCCCAGCTGGCCGGCAGTGGGGCAAAGTATCGAAACCAATCGCAGGACTCTAATTCGGGTCGTAGCCCCGGTTTCAGCGGTGGTCGCAAATCATCTTTCAATTCGTCATCGATGAACAGTGGCAGCAATTCGCCCATGCGTCGCAACGATACATCCAAGAGTATGTCTCAGCTGAACACTGTTGGCAGCACACCCCGTATTACCAAAACCGAGCGCCTACGGCAGCAGTACCACCATCAGCAACAACAGCAGCATCAGAATCAGCTTCTGGTTACGAACGGTGGGTCTCTAGCGTCCTCTTCGAAGCGAATCTTCGAAGCCTTGAACAAATGCTTGCGATTTGTGAGGCTTCAGATAAGTGTGTGGGATTGGGATTCTGGGCATTCTAATGGGGTACTGCAGCTCTGTCCACTTGAGCATCTTCAAACTATTCTTCTATTCATATACGGGAAAGCATCTGACCAATGACATCGATGGGTTTGTAGGTTGGCACAGTAATGCACTAACCGGGCGGACTCACTAAAGTGTTCACAAAAGGCGAACTCGTTTTGCTTATCATTTCGTTCGATTAACCCCTTGCACCTGCTAATTGTTGGTGGACGTTAATGACAATATTTTAGGCTTTGTAAGAAGAATATTTGAATGTGTTCAATATTCTTTCTTTATACGCTTAGAGAGTTTTCTTAGGACAATAATAATATTCAAACAGTCTATCGGCAAGGTTATTTATTTAAACCAATAGACTTGAGCTGAGGTGTGGTGACAGAACAATAACTACACTCATATACACATTCACCTAAAACACGTAATATATCGTTAACATCCAATAAAACTTGTAAAAGAACCCGCAACTCCAAATACTAATAATCACTTCGGTTTGATGTACTAAACATTGTTTCACTAAAATTTCAGTATGTCGGAAAACAATTTTAAATCACAAACTTACTTCCCTTCATCGTATCATTTACATCTGCTTGGTAGTATAATGAAACCTCATCGTCATCTCATTATAATTCCATCTTGCCTGGTTGGTGTATAAGCGTCATACATATTACATAGTTTTTCGCATATTATGTGATAAGTTCTTGCTTTTTGCAACATTTTATGCTACAAGTGTATATACTACATATAATTACTTCTGCTAGAATAAATAATATTACAGTTATGGTTTTTCTGTTACAAAATAATTACTCGCTAATACAACAGAAATATGGCTAAATCCATTTTGTGTACACATCATTATCGTCATCTGATTATTCGATGTTCTCTTTTTTTTCTTTTCATTCCTTTCTATACAAACTTAACCTGTACTATCCTTTCGATTCGTTGTGTCGATAAACATCATCAATCCTTGACCTATCTGGCTGCTCCCGAACACACAACGCAACAATGTCACTAATGGTCGTGCGTCGTGTAACGTGTTGTTGTTACGCTTATATCCCAAATATTCTTGCTTTTGTCCGTTGTACTTGTTCGTGCGCGATTGTACTTGTGTGCTTGAACGCGGTGATCCTGTTCCCGATTAATGCCCACAACAACATTTCAATGGACAAAATGATGAACTGCGGTTTGGCTGATGGTTTTTGGTGTGATTGATGGCGTTACGCAAATACAGGACTCCGTTCTGGTGAAATGACACCTACCAGTCTGAATACTTCACGGCCCGGCAGTGCAATGTCCAGCTCAACGACCGCTTCCGGTATCGTGTATCGACGAACCCTGCCAGCACAACGTAAACCACGACCGGCCAGTATTGCCGTTACGGGCGTAACAGCCTCTGGTTTGAAGGAAGGTTTGTGTGTTTTTTGTTATATTTTAATTTCCACATTTTGTCGACATTAGAACGCTCGCACCTTAACATGTTCCTCGCCTTTGGTCGTAGTATATCTATCGATGGACAGGTATCCTTGTTCCTCTAGCAGGGTAATTTGTA
Source organism: Anopheles culicifacies (assembly GCA_000473375.1). NCBI lineage: Eukaryota > Metazoa > Arthropoda > Insecta > Diptera > Culicidae > Anopheles > Anopheles culicifacies. The sequence goes on along the minus strand of KI423177.1, from coordinate 8,663 downwards.
TATTGTTTGTAAAAATGTATAAATTTAAGTGTGACATTTCTCACTATAAACATGTAAGCAGTGTAAAAATGACATTACTTAGAGTATTGCTTAACTAACCAGTCAATTATCACGATCAATATCTTGCTATGCGTTGTCTCACTCTTTTACATAACATTTTTACGAAGTAACTAGAACAGTTGCAAATCTTCGAAGATCCACAAAGTATCATTTATAACTCAATCATTGGTAATTTTTGCAAACAAAATGTTTCATCAACTGTTACAACTACAACAATCTCGACTATTCCAATAGCTATGAACACCTCACCTGTAACACACTGATACTATTCGGATGGGATGAAGATGGGAAAAATTAATATGACGATTTGTAAAACTTAAGTTTTACACACTTTAATTATATGCTTACGCAATTTTATACTTTACTAACAGTTTAACAATGAACTAGCCATCAAGAAGCGGTTTCTAGTGAAGGATGCTTTTCTACGAATATAGGATCAATAAAACTAATCTGATTCGTTTCGATTAACCATTGCAGATAAACCTCCACTCCCAAAGACAGGATCCGGTGCGTCGACCGGAAGCGGCGTAACCAGCGCGAGCAGCAAACATCGATTGTCGAGTGCTGGGTCCGGTAGCATTCACACGACCCCAGCAAAATCATCTTCTGGCATGGAAACGCCAACGAAAAAACCGATGACACTACACTCGGCGGAAAAACGATCCACAAGCATCAGAGGCACCACACCAAAAGCTTCTTCTACGCCTTTACAATCTCCTGGTCCAGAGAAGGCTTCACGCAGTTTGCAAGATTCGTTGAAGAAAGCGGCCGACGTCGGTAAGAAGGTTCCTTCAACCAACGAAAAACCCTTGGCAAAGGTCCCGGTTCCAAAGGATGATGCGGTTGTGGTGGAAGCCAAGCAGGATGCACCACCTGTTGCTCCTAAGCTGGAAGAACAAAACGCCGTACCAGAAACGGTCGCATCACAAGATGAAAGTACGCCGCAAGCTTCACTGGTAGAGGTTGATCAATCATTCGGACAAGAAGAACAACCTCAGCAACAGCAGGAGGAAGTTGTAATTCCGGTGCAACAGGAAGCACCAGCTCCCGCACAGACTGAAGTCGTTGAACTGTCGCATCAAGCAGATGCAATCACAGAACCAACGCCATTGGTGGAGCAAGCCGAAATGGAACAACAAGAAATCAGTGTTGTTAAAATGGAAACCACAGTAATGCCTGCGGAAGAAACGATCGAAATTGTAAATAGCAATTTGACTATTGATGGTGCCGGAATCGGTGCTGATGCAATGACTGCTTCTATGATCGCAAAACGCATCACTACTGAGGAAGAAGCAAAGGCTGCTCTTGCCGAGCGTCGTCGTCTGGCACGTGAAGAAGCCGAACGACAGGCGGAATTGGAACGCAAACGCATCGAGGCCGAAGAACAGGCTGAACGTCAGCGTATCCTGGAAGAAGAGGAACGCTTGCGTAAGTTGGAAGAGGAAACGATCCGGCTGGCCGAAGAGCAACGTCGCATGGAGGAGGAGAGGCTTCAGCAAGCTATCGAAGAAGCACGTCGACGTGATGAAGAGGAACGCAAACGTCGCGAAGAGGAAGCTCGACAAAAGGCTGAGCGCGAGGAAGCCGAACGAAAGGCGCGCGAGGAAGCTGAAAGGCAACGCGTTGAGATGGCTGAACGGTTAAAGAAGGAGGAAAAAGAACGTGAGGAACGCCGGAAGCGCGTTGAAGCAATCATGTCTCGTACCAGAGCCAAGGGAGCAGCTAGTAATACTCCGACGAAGGTAATTTGCAAAGTGGGAGAAAATGTACCCATTAAGAACTCACTTCAGCGTAAGCATTGTAATATATGAATTTTTGTTTTGTTTTTAGAATAACGAAGATGACAAGGAAAATGCGATGTCTAAGAGTCAGATTGTACTTTCGTCCACACCGGCTGCCCTTTCTACCGGTACTGCCATGTCCGCATCCACCATATCGATGACAGACTCGTTCATTGCGTCCGAAATTCGACAAGAACAGCAGCAACAAGCCCAGCAACACCAATCGCTAGAACAAGCCATGGAGTCGCTGTCCCTTAGCAACAACAATAACAATAATGGCAACAGCAGTAATAGCAGCACTAGCAGTGAAACATTAGCCCATAGTAGTGCCATTAACAACATCAACAACAATAACAACAGTACCAATGGCGACAACATGCAGTTCGAAAAGTCCGTGGCGGAGAAGGAGGACCTACTATTCACCAACAGTACCGGTGCTACCGTGGTGGCGAACAACAACGTCAACAACGGTAGTACTACTAGCAATGGCACCGGGGACGACACATCCACCAATGCGGAAGGTACGAATAATGGCACCAAGAGTGAATCGCTAGCACTAACGACGAACGGTAAAACGGAGCAACAGTCGTCTACGATGATGGCGAGCAGCAATGGCAGTAATGCCACAGCCAACAGCACCTCGGATCTAATCATCGAGGATGCGCTGATGGGGCAAACAAACGGACATAAGAACGGCACCATGGACAATGTGTTGTAAGTAGTCAGCTTTTTGTTAACTGTAAGCTATCAAAAAAGGAGCGAATGGAGTGTCGTCTGTTGGTTACAATTTGGGTCATATTGGTCGTTCCTGTATGTGAAGCTTTGCTGTAGAATTGGGTTTTTAAAATTTTTGGATGGAAAGGGGACAAAACAAAATGTGACAATTTTGAAAATGCTTTTTTGGAAATATGAAAATGTGCGTCAAACAATGGAAAGATGCATTTGTGCTGTGCTTAAGAGAAATGGTTCGCTCGGTTGTGCCGTGTCTCTGAAGGAATGAAGGAAGAACATGTGAATACTTGTTCACTCATCTGTCTGCTTGCTCAAGAATGATTTATGGTTGTTGATATCAACCTGGAGAGTTTTTGCACTTTTTAACTGTCTGTAAATTTTCCTCTTTTAGATTTCCCCGCGTTTCCGACATCTGATTGTAAGGTTGCGGAAATTACGTGCCGTTGCCGAGATGATAATAACCACAGATTTTCCTTTCACTAGTCTATCAGCTACTACGTATCTTTATGTATCCCTCCCATTTCGGGTTGTGATTCGTGTTACAGTAATTGTCCACCACCATCTACAATGTGAAATAAACTCACTTCCAAATGACTGATGGAATCGATCGATCAGAAAGAGGTATTCAAGTGAACTAGTTTTGCATTGATGATTGCTTCCTCTGTTAGATGCAAGCTTCTTGTTTACC
>KI423176.1:20703-32666 GCA_000473375.1 Anopheles culicifacies | reverse complement strand
AAAACGACATATTTCCACCACACATTGTTTATTGACCTTCGTGCGGACGCGCGACACGCTCGTGACATCCTGTGCACCATGCACTAGTGCGTCTGCTAGTGAGTGTGTGTGTGTGTATAATATATGCTTTATGCGAAAGAAGCAGAACGGTTCCCGGCCAACCGTGTACAAACAACATACGATACGACCATATACATGCACGGCGATGAAGCGAACTGTCCACAGAAGGATAAAAGGTCACGCAAGCAAATAGTTGTAAAATAAAGCTACCCTCCCGGCATGGACAGGATCTATCCCTTATCGATGAATTCGTACCCGGTGGGGGTGAGTGCGGGTGAATCATCGCGAAATGGCCAGACCATCGATCGGTTGGTTTGTCCGAAAAGGTGCACACCATTTCGTGACATACCGCCATCAGCCAATTGGCACCATTCGGTGAACCATATGTCCTGCGGGTGTCGTTCAAGAGCTTCCGATCAACGCGCAGTCTGCCTCGGACCAAACGGATCAATCCAATCCGAGCTCAACAACCACCCAAATGACCATCCGTGGACGACTGATACACACGAAAACAGACCACAAACCAACAAATTATGACAGTTTTATTGAATTTATGGCTGTACATTTCCATGCTCGCGAGAGAGAGAAGTGTACGGACAGTTCACATTAGTTCACCCCGCATTAAGAAACTTTGACCCACCATCGTGGGGTGTTATAAACAGCACCCAAATAACACGCCGGCAAGAAGACATTAGCTAAAAACCCGAAAAATTGAAATTGAAACAGCACTTTTCCACGAACGGACCAATTCGGTGGAGATTCGGAAGAACATTCACAAAGGGTCGTTTGAGCCGTGTGGCGTTTGCATTCGATTAATATCTCCACACACACATGTGTGTGCGTGTCCCTTTAATGGTTGGTCAGTTTTGTGTCTGTGGTCTGGCCGGTGGGGGACACATTTATCTTACCCGCACGATCAGCTTCGAGCAGCTCCCTTCAGCAGTTGCCCATGGTTCGTCGATGGACGACTTTTCCGTTGCGGCATTTCAAGAGTCAAGTGGTCAATCGATGCCGCATCGGAAGAACATTCCCTCCCACCCCTCTGCATGCCTCGTCAGTTCAGTTCCCCCAGGAAGGTCCTAATGTACAGACGGACCCTTTGCATTTGTTATCAACCATCATCATAATAATTATGCTTTCTTGTTTCTTTTTTTGTCGTTGATACCCTCGTTCAATGTGCTTTTCTTGTAATATGGACAGCAAATGGTCAATTCGTGTGGAGGAAATCGTTAAAAACCAACAAAACTGTCCTTGCGTCGATCGATCGTCTTGTGCGACTTGGTTGTGTTCAATGTCCGTATCATTATGTGGGAACTTATCTTTGTGTGTGTGTAAAAGTGTGGGAATGAAAGGGACCAGGTGCTGATATGAACTATTAAAATGAGTAATATTATTCTTGTAACATAAATTTTCTTATCTCGCATTTGAATTCTTTATATAATTCTTCCACTAGAATTACATATCCTAAAACAATCCTTTTAAGAGACCAATTTTGGCAACTTCTTTTAAACAAATCTTCAAATGAAATTTTACTCAAATAGCGTCATAAACAAAAACCATAAAAGACAACAAATCTTCAAATCTTTCCCCGTTGCGGCCAAAAATTGCATTCACCGTACAGCGACGACAACGCTGATATCTCTAATGGGATCTCATTCTTCTGCAACTGCCATCAACCCCTGAATCGAAGCGTTCAGCGAGCCACAAAACCACCAAACAGATGAATTGGCCATTCGCTAGCACTCAACCAAATCCGTGACCAAGCAACGTCTTGAAGGCAGCAACCGAGGGGATGACAGGATACGTCCATGTATTTGTGTGCGTTGAGCTGCACAACCAAACGTGAGGAGACACCGATGAGGGGTTTGAATTTCGATTTCTTATTCTTGGCGCAACCATCATCGGTCGGAAAATAAAAGGGGTACAAAGCTTTGCGCCATGGCCGGGATGCCACATTTCGGTCCGAATCGTTCCACCCTTTTGCAGGCCCGAGAACTCGTTTTGCATAAATTAATCAATTGATATGGAACCGAGCCATGATTCCCTTTCGGTGGATTAAGCAGCGCCGGAAGGTTTGTGATTGTGTGCCGGCTGTTCCCGGTGTGCAGTGCACCGATCGAAACGGGGAAAAACTGCGGGAAAACCGACACTGCCGCTGGCTCATGTTGCCGGATGTGAACACATTTACATGCGCGCACGAGTGCGTGGACGAAATCATTTGATCAAATATCAGATTATGAGTGAGCAGAGCGCAGACTGCCGAAACAGAACCGAAACTAGTTCCGTTTGGCATTACCGGAAGGGGCAGTTTCCATCGAAGGTCCTGGCGTTTATTATTAGCCTCTATCTTGCTGGTTCGTTTTTCATGCCGGACCTTTCCTGCTTCGGCTTTTGCGGAAGGATGGATGCATCTGCGATTGCTGGATGGGACTGTTTCTTTTTTTTCTTCTTCGGTATTGCTAGCGTGGATTATAAGTGCAGAGCAAAAGGGTCGAATTAATGGTGACAGCAATTCGTTTCGATACCGAAATCAATTACCGACCAAGAGCTGCTGCGACCAGCTGCGTGGATGATTTGTGTGTCGCCAACAAACGCTACCACACCGCGCTGGAAGGATGAGAAAGGGTTAATGGTGCCTGGCCAACAAAAGGGAACGACCGTTTGTGTGGCACATTTGATTCTACTACGCCACACGGCGAAGCTTGTATTGTGAACGAAATTCATCAAAATTATATCTTGCTTTGAGTGATTGGAAATAGCCTTATGTGTGAGACCGTTTTCATGTTGCATGTTATCACAAAAATCAAAAGCTCTGATTTCGCGTCTTGCTTCATTGAAAGCTGCATTGTTCGGGCGGTAATTGATAGGCTCGGAATTCGGAAGCACGAACGAACGAACGATCGAGCGCTTATTTTTCGGGACAAACGTTCGATTGAGCCATAACGCCATAGACGTTCGTGCTGTGAACTATACCTTCGCGTTCGCTCACAAAAAGTGCTCCAAATTACTGCAATTGAACGAAACTGCAACAGATTCGCGTAACACAATGCACTCGGTTGCACCATGCCGAAAAACCTCGTAAACTTAATGATTATCAAACAAATGGATGTATTTCACCAGCGGAGCTCTCTCTCTCTGTCTAGTCCGGGCGACATGTGCAAAAGTCTCGAACGGCAGCATGCATTGCTGAGCATGTTCGAGTGCAAATGTTTATTGAATTTCCCAGCACGCGGACTGCAGTGCATCGAATGCACCGGAACGCACATTAGCATGTCGGGAGTCGCCAAATGCACTCGAGAGCGAAATGCACCAATCGCGGCAAATGCAAGCCACTCACTGCACCGTAGATGGGGGAGATAATGAAAATCTCCCCTTGCCTCATGCCTCACGTGTACTTCTCGTCCACCACCTGCTACCATGTGGGTTATTAGTTGATAACCCCCTAACCCATCCCTCCCCCTCCCGTTGGACCCATTCGGCGACTGACGGTAGCTCATGATTCGGTTCATGCTATTGATGCTGCCACCACCACGACTTTGCTACTGTTTGCAAAGATTATGTTGATGCTGTTGATGATGATAAGTCATTTGTTCAGCTCCACCCCCATTCCCTTACCCACAATCAACCTCACTCTCACGGATCGTTATGTTTCGTTTCGTACCGTTTTTTGCATATGGGATGTGATGATCATTAATGATCACTTTTTGCGTCTTCCATCTCACTCACAAGTCTGCCTCATTCGCTTCCTCTTTCACCGTGTTTTGTGAACCGATTTGATATGACAATAGTTTGGAAAATAAAACGCTTGACTCAATTAGTGGCATTGTCATGCGACAAGTTCTCAGTGCACTTGCAGCCGCCACAGTGCCAAGGCTTAGCAGGCAACTAGCCCGATCTACAAGACAAGACGTGTGACGCAAAGATAGATTTCATTGTTGTGTCGATGGCATGAGCTGTGTGGCAGGCGCAACCCGTTGCTTCGCCATCCAGCGAAGCATTATGAGAGCAAAACTAGTAACTGAATAATTACATGCCTACGTTTCGTGTAAGCGACATTATGACAAACTCTCCTTCGCGTACGGTTGCAGATCATCGACCATTATCTCAATGTTTATTACATATTTGTTTTATTACTGCGACATGTACACACACCGGACTCGGTAATCATAAAAAAAAACGATTGCCCCGCCACAGGTTGCCTCCTCCTGACTGGGGAGGAAAACGAGCTACCAGGCGAAAATTCCTCTCCTTGTGCTCTGGAAGAAAGAATGCCGTCGAGCGATCATACCTCTTGGTAGCACGCGAAAGAAAGTCACATGGGTCACCTATCCCTTTGTCCATTGCTTACCATCCTGGCTGGTTGAAGTAAAGTAATGCTACGAATGACCATGACTTGCGACAGAGACTCACATATTTCAGCCATTGCGCGTTACCAGGCCCCATTTTGCTGGTCATTTTCGTTGGCATCAAAGGGGCAGATATCCATAGGGACGGTTGTTGGGCAGGGATACGCAATAATTGAAAGGGACAAGCAAAACAGAAAAACCACAGTACACGCGAAACCGTACATTGATGAATGAATTCCCACGATCTGGTTTTCAGGTGACTTTAACTGTAACAGTGCACAATAAAGGACTGAAAAATACGGTCCACAACAAGTTATTTGGAGAAAAACTTCCAAAAATCATCTAGAATGTTTTTAATGTAAATATGACATAATGAGTGTTCTATTTTGAAATACCGAGCGATCTCCAGCTGCTATGGTATAGATCACACGAACTAATTGCAGGTCAGTCCACGATCAGAAGAAATTATCGTTCGCTCATTCTTCATCTGTTCAATTAAAATTCTTCCAGAAACGATTAGCTTAGTAATTTTTAGTTCTAAAATGCAGTAAACGATACAGGTAACGCTCATCTACACTACATTCGCATTCGTCTGTGCAAAATATAACGCGTAACGCATAGAGCTATAACGCCTAAACCATGAGTCACGCGTTAAATTGTCGCTTCTTGCCTAATTCTCACACGAAACACACATCAAAACCACATCAAGCGACGGCACAGACCGCACCCTTTTGCTCCACTTTAACGACAGCCGTTTCACCGGAGTCTCCCAAAAGTGGGTCATCTTTCTCAAGGCCACTGTCACCGGTAGCGATCGTCGGCAAATTTGCAAGTTGCTTGTATAAAAATCGATCCACAGTTGTGTTCTAGTGGCCTGGATTTTCCGCTTCCTTCTCGCCAACGCGTCCAGCGATCGATTTCCTCGTTTCGGTGTCGCTGTTGGTCAGCTTTAAAACAACCATCGGCAATTTGCTCAGTCAGCCAAAATGGCACAGGCCTTCCACCTGCTGTCGATTTCACTGACAAAACGGCTAGAGCGGGCCAGCGAATGAAATTGGATAGCAGAAATTGTTCTACGTCTTCATGTCTGCGTTGCCTTTTCCCTGCCCGGCTCTCATAAACAAGCTATCGAGGTTCGTTACTTAGGCTCGCACGCTGTACGGTGTTTTTCTACCAGCCATATGTACAAAACACTACACAATTAATCGTACGCTTGTGTGTCAACTTTAAATATTTTACATTTTTTTGTGACTTTGCCATGGAAAAGCCGGTTCTACAAAACGGCTCGTGAGTGAATGAGCAAAAAACAACGTACTAGTAAATAAATGTTGGCCAAACAGAAAGCGAGCTCGCTTGGACGCTTGCCCATTCCTAACCATTTAAGCTGGCTGGTTTGTCCACACCAATGTCGCTGTAAAAAACCAAAACAATAAGCAAAGATCGGCTAGTGTCATCTGCATAACAGAGGCCTGTTTGGTTCAGAAGACACGACAAACAAATACCGCCAAATGTAACGCAAATTGGGTCACGATATTGACGGAACTGGTCCAATTCTTGAGCAGAATCGTTAGGTTTGCCAATTTTTGCCGAACTGTAAAAATTCTGTTTGATACCTATCACGTAACCTATTTTTGCTGCAACGGTGTAAATTTAAACTTTGCAAATGGGACACTTTTTATCAAATTCCTTGTTGTTTTGGTTTAATATTTTTTTAAAAACACCTTCTCTTTTTCAACTTGCTTCACAGATAACAATGAAAGTAGTTTTAATTTTTTCTTTGAATTGACTTCTTAAATTTATTTTTAATTTTTTATGACGAAATAATACCCACATCAAACATTTTAAAAGCTACAAAACCCACAATGCTCAAATAATTAAAGCTATAAAAAATATTGCAACTAAATGAAGCGTTTTTCATTCCATTCAGCTTTAAAATCAAATTTTTTTTTTCCTCTTACGTTATATTTTTACGGGAATGCTCCTCAGTAATAATTCTCCATTTCAGTTAAACCACACAATCTATTAGCGGGTTGAGTAAACTATTCACATCAACGGATCCTTTCCCTACTTCACGATGTCGTCCCTGTCAAGCCCTAATCCCGATCGAATCACTCGATCAGAAAATGCAACAATGCATCAACATATTTGCTTCCTGCTTACTGTTTTTTGCTCCCTCTTTTGTTCGTCTATCAACGATTGAACGTTTGCAAAAGTCGAATGCCAGCGATGAGTGCCCGGTATTGAGAGATTCACAATATGCAAATTTGACTTATCCTTCTTAGCAAACCCGGACGCTCCTACCTGTTTTCCCGTTCCGTGCCAGGCCCTACTTAACAGAGCCATTATCGTTGGCCACATGTTTCTGCCTTGTTCAATATCCATCCTGTCTACGCAGACAGTACCGCTTGATGCAGGATCCGATACCCGGTAGCAGTATCGATGTCTATGCTGACGGGATTTTTCCCATTTTCGCCAGTCCTTCTTCTCGATTATCACCACTTGTTCGGGCAGCAACAAATGCAAACGAGGAAGCAACAGCAATTCACACCGATGCAATGGTGAATCAACAAACGCGGCACACGAAGCGTCCGGTTGAGGGATGAATGGGAAAACGCATCACGGTGCCACGGGACCTTGTTGACATTTTCACCAGAGGAGAAAAATCAGCACATGCAAAAAGCGTACGAAGGGTATCGAGAAAAAAAAGTGTGTACCGGGCCAGTAAGCACACCGAGGGGAAAGTGATCCGTTGAGGTAGAGTACACACGTAAACAGCGGGATTATGCAAACTGCTTGATGGCATTGCCGGTGGTTTTGGTTCGTCGTCGTCGTCCTTCATCGACCGTCTCGAGAGCAGGAAAACTCTCACCCGGAATGGAAGGGGATGCCCTTTAAAGTGGTATTACCCAAAACGGCAGGATGCTCGGGATGGATTGCATTCTCCCTACGGTGCGGCGGGATTTGCGGCCTCGTTTTTGTACCGAACACCAGCCCATCCCGCCGCACCGAACGGCAACAATTGATTATTTATTGACAAGAGCTTTCTCCGGAGGGAAAAAAGAGCTATCCTTCCCGGAGGACGTTGTTCGAAGCCGCACTCGATATACGAGCATCATTAAGGGTAGTATCATTTGCATCATTACGAGAGGTTTTTGCAATGTTTGCCATCGGCACGGAGGGACGATGCGGAACCCTCCCAGCTGGGAAATGGGTTTCGTTTTTTCTCTTCCTTCGTTTGCAGCTTTGTTTTGCACAGATCTTTTGGAATTTTCACTTCACAATGGGTGATGGCATTCATCGAAGAGTACGTCGATACTTCCCCAGAGATGATGGGTTTTGTTGGTTTTGAAGAAGGATTTACAGAAGCCAACATGGACCAATCTGCATCCCCCTTTATGGTTCTTTGTTTGCTTCTTGTTAGCAAAATGTCAATATTATGTCACTCATTGTGTCGATTAAGTGACAGCGCTAAACAAGGGAATTGTGTGCGGTATGTCAGCAAATGTCAAGCTGCTGTGGTCGTGAGAAAATGGTGGCTTCCGGATGACCGGTTGATCTGGGGATGGAGCTACAAAATGGCCACTTTGAGCGTCCCCCTGCGTCCCGTGCAGGTTTGTGTCATTGAAAGACGAGCTCGAAGCAGCTTTCTCGAAGGTAATAAAATTAAAGAAGGCTTTGACTTTCTGGCTCCTTGTGATCTTCGTCGCGGTGCCGTGTGTCCACAATGTTCCTCGAAACAGTTAAAGTCAGTCACGATACATATTGCTACTTCTCCAGCACGACCCGACCTCTCCCCGCATGGCTTACGCAGCGGATGGGAGGAATACAGAAAATTAAACGACCACCAAAGCCATTAAATATAAGAGAAACAGCAACGAGAGCCAGGCGATGGCTGCGATCACCGAATCACTACGCCGAAAGGAAAGAAATGACAAACAAAACAAAACAAAAAAATGTCGACGATGATCCGGTGGTGGGATTCCGTATCTGAAAATACCGAAAATTCGGTGTCCATTGCGCTTTTTTCGAGGAAACCCGCGCGGTCAAAGCCAAACATCATCAAATCGCTTTACATATGCGCACATGCGACTGGGCATGGCCATACGACTGAGCGCAAACGAATGATCGAGAAGAGGAAAATCACAAACAGTTTTATTCCCCTGGCCTTGGAATGGAAAGCTGATCTTCCCCAACGAGATGGCAGGCTCCTAGAAAGAAGGGGGAGCTTACTGCTGAACGTTCAAACTTTCAGAGAAGATATTAGAAATGTTTCATCCCATATCGTTTAGTTGGGAAGGAGCAAAAGAATAAGGATACTAACAATACACACGACATAAAATCATGTATTCTTTCTGAAACATATGATCAACTTTTCTGAAGATTCTTTGAAATCAGTTCCATATGAAGCATCCTGCATATACTCGTCGCGATAAATGAGTTCCAGCGGGAAGACACAGAACGCGACTCCGAAACTTTATCTCACCTGCCCTTTTGATGCAGACGGATTGTTGCGCTGTCGGGAACGAGTGACGCCGGACAATGGAGCTCATCGTGAAGGTAAGTCGATCATTTAAAGCGTCCCGTGAACATAAATTTCTATTTAAAATATGATACATATTAAATTATGTCCCCGATGCAGTTTCGAGGAAACAGATTTCGGAACTGTCGGGCACAGCAACGGCATCTGTTTTATTGAAGTGCAGACGATAAAAGACGCCAAAAGAACGTTTTCCCTTCCCCGTTTGTTCTGAGCCAGGTGAGCAAGCGGGGTGGGGAGAACGCAAACACGGGGCACAAACAAGGGCTAATAAACGGACTCATAAATCGCATGACAGGCGGGTGTAAGCGTCTTGACGGTCAAAAAAAAAAAAACGGGGGCCCCGAAAACTGCATTTGTGACCAGCGAGAACATAAGCCGTAATTGTTGGGTCGGTGCAGCGATGCAGATTATCAGTGAAATGACAAAAGCAAAATGAACGACCTGAACGTGAGACAAAGGTTCTGTTTCAAGTTGTTGCGTTTTTTTCTGGTAAATAAAAACGGAAAGGTAATGATGTCTCCTTCATACAATTGATGCGATTTGTGTTGTCACCAGAATCATGCCCCGGAAAAATAAATTATCAAGAATGAGCTACGAATTTTATTTTATACAATTTTAGTCATCCAAATGCTACGGGTATTCCAGTGAAAACATGTCACAAAAGACACTTTCACTCGTAGTATTCGACTAAAGCAGCAAAAACTTTATTAGGTACGATGTGTTAAAGGTACGATGCTGGTGACCGCTCTAAATAACTAAGCTCCATTTAGAGAGTCTGGCTATTAATCTTTGCGTATAAAAAATCGACGAATACCATTTAACTTTCAACCCATCTAGACATTCGCTGTTAGTGATTTCAAGCAATCGTACGCTGCTATTATCCACATTTTAATCTGTATACGCGGACGCGGGCAGAAAAATCGTCACATGACATTATATTAGGCAATAAGCATCAACACACAAAATAAAAGCACCTTCCAAAGTGTCAACACTTTTCCGGGTGGTCGACATTCGCTTCGTGTGTTTCCTTGGAACGATCGTGATCATCATGAAGCAACAAAAACTAGTGTCCATTCCCATCCTCACCGTCAGCGGCATCATGCATGATACTGAACCTACGAATAGGAGCTCGTAAAACAACGCACTCTGAAGAAATATCCAATAACCTTTCGGCGGTTTAATTGACCGCCACTTGTCCAACCCGAATGCTCCCTCCTATGCGACTAGTTACTTGAGAAATCGAATGGCATTTCTTGGAACACTCACACGTACTCCACAGACGGCCATAACAAGATGTACATACCTCCCCAAAACAAAAAAACAAGATCTAACAGCAGTTTGCTCGTCTAGTACGTCTAGTTTCCGTCCAAACACCAAACAGCGGTTAATTAAATTTTGTACTCATAATAATGGATAAAGAAAGTCGTTAATAGGACTTAATTAAAGCCGCCAAAGCGACTGTCCGAATTGGTGGGCCAACCATTTTTGGTGACTCTGAACAGCTCAGTTACAGTCTACCCGATTGGGTCGATTACCACGCATGGCGCTTGCCCACGGACCCGCTGCTGATTGATCGCAAAACACCACCAATATGTTAATCAACTTCCAAGCGACAGCAAGGGACGCCTGCCGTAACAAGATTGACATTTGACATTCGACCAAACGATGCACTCGGGAAGACTTGTAATGGCTTAATTGACCTGATTATCTGGCACGTTCCAGAGGCAAAACACCAACAAAACTGCACTCCCTTTTGGCGCCCAATCAGTAACTTCCCAACATGGCCCTTTCCTTTCTCAAAACAATTCCGGGGTGTAGAGAGACGCGAAGATCACGCACGCGGATCACGTACGATCAAAGCACTCAATCCACGGCTCAAACATGTGTCCTATGCCGACTCCTAACGAGCCTTTCCGTAAACCCCGTGACATTCGGGTTGTTTGCGGGGACACATTTGCCGGAAAATTTGCCGTTTTACCAATGAGTACGACAATCGATGGTACCGACGGAACCAGTCCGATCGTTTGCTTTCATCTTCGCCGATGCTCTTTTGCAATCTGGCGGCTTGTTTCTGAGGATCGTTAAAAAAGAGAACCTCCCGGTGATAGAATAATAATCGTTTGCATACGGGCGAACAGGGTGGTTGACTGGCGCCAGCTTTACTGCAATCTGATCAAATATTCTGCACGATCGAACCATCCGATCGATTTACAAAGTGATTAATTTCAATGCGTATCGCACACCTTTACGACTATTTCGGCAGACGATTTCGGAGCTATTCGTAATGTCTTTACGGACGCGAATTTGTAATAAAAAGATCCATAAAACGAGGGTTTGCGTTTACGACACATTTATGATCGTGGAAACGATCAATATCGTACAAGATGCGTGCTTAGTTTAAGAATGATTGATTATTGCGAGAATTGCAGAGCCTCCAATCGTCGTGGCCCCCCTAGCTTTGATACTTGCCGGTTAATATCGTTAAGCGAAAGCGGTTTCGTTTCAGCTGTTTCATTTCAACACACAAACAAAAAACCATCCAGTGACATACTGCTACGTAACATAATTTCAATCCGTATGTTTTTGTTTCGATGCACTGGCCATGCGATGCGATGGATGCATGCGGAAAGCGGGGAGTCAGAATGTGGGGCTAGCAAACGGGGGCAATTTGTTGATATGTTTAGCTTTAAGCCGCCCGATGGTACGAACCATATGTACGCTTGGGCGGATGAGTTGCGAAGGCTTCCTCAGCGTGCGGTGTGCGGCGCTTCATTGCTGACCCGAAGAACTTGGCCTGGAAAAGAGAAATGAGCATTTTGCTGACAACGCACCGGCCCACCGCACTGCGTACCGGAAAACGTATCACATCGTCGTCGTCGTCGTCGTCGTCGTGTTGTGGATTGGTTTGGGGCCGAGTAAAACGAGCCTACTTCTGGTTAAAAATATTTAACATTCCAATCAAGCACTCTCAGGGACGTAACCACCCGGCCCAACCACCACCCCAACTACACACAGTC
>KI423176.1:0-19310 GCA_000473375.1 Anopheles culicifacies | reverse complement strand
GTGGATGAGTTGCGAAGGCTTCCTCAGCGTGCGGTGTGCGGCGCTTCATTGCTGACCCGAAGAACTTGGCCTGGAAAAGAGAAATGAGCATTTTGCTGACAACGCACCGGCCCACCGCACTGCGTACCGGAAAACGTATCACATCGTCGTCGTCGTCGTCGTCGTCGTGTTGTGGATTGGTTTGGGGCCGAGTAAAACGAGCCTACTTCTGGTTAAAAATATTTAACATTCCAATCAAGCACTCTCAGGGACGTAACCACCCGGCCCAACCACCACCCCAACTACACACAGTCGCTCCATCCATAATGGCCATTTCGGGTAAAGCACGGGAATAGTTAGAGCCGTCCGACACGATCGTCACCCGTTTCGGTCGCTTTAACGACCCGCAAAACGGAAAAACATGTGTTTATTGGAATCGTTTGCAATTTTCGACGTTCGCGATACTCGATCTCATGAATGCAAGGCGCGATCGGAAACGGCAGCAACCGTTCGGGGGAAGATTCGTGAGTTATGGAGCTGTCATTAATTAGACACAAATTCCCGGCGCATTAATATTCCGCGGTCTTCCTTGGAGGGTTTTTTTGTTTTTGTTTTGTTTTGATGCTCTTTTGTGCACTTCATTCTAGCAAAGGAGACAATTTGCATGTGCATTGAGCGTGGGAAAGACGAATGCATTTTTTAGTTTTATACCGAATAGCTTAAGACGAAATTCGAATAGCGGAAGGAAGTTAGCGTTCCGTTTCGTGAATGCCGACAGGAAATTAAATTATAGAAATTCTAACAAACATTAAACCCTCCACTAAAATGGCGATCTTCAACGATTGATACCTTTGTTTTCTAAATCCAACATTTACAGTGTGAAACCTCTTAAAGAGCCGTGATTGAAATTTGACTCACCGACCTGTCATGTTTGCATGAGAAACTGCTCGTTCTTCCTGACACTGCTAACACCGCGACAGATTTGTTCATTTATTAGCCCCCCCGAAAGCAGGACCCCATTTGTCCAATTTGTCAAGCACGCACCCTGCTCGGCCCGGGGCACAGCGATCATTTGTACCACCAATAGCTGTCCGCTAATTACGGAAATCCACCGTAAAACGCTAGCCGATGAAATGCTGTCACCGGCGTCTCTAGCGCCATTCATATTTCACGCGCAGTTGCTGCTGCCGAAAAACCCACTGACCTGGGCTGAGAGAGCAACCCAGCTAATCGATGAACAACACCGCATTACACCGTGGGACACACGCGTAGACAATAGGACGCAATCTCGCAGGATCTGCTGCTGCTGTGGCGCTTTCACGCGCACTCGAACCACCAAAAAAGGTGTTCATAAATCATCTGGTCCACTATAAATAAATATGGCACACGAACGGCAACAATCGTCATGCGTGTATCCTCTTTCCACCTCGCAAATCCTGCGTCGGTTTGGATGCAACGGTACCGGGCAATCGTGCTGTCATGGCGCGTGGCACGTCATGTCCGTGAAGAGTCCGAGTTACTGCATCGTACGGATTTTCACGAACCGTGGCCAGTCGCGCGTCTAGTGCTGTGCCGATGCGTAACGCGCGCGAATCGCGTCGCGACGCCAGTTATTACTATTATTACATTCCCGTAAACAGATGGACAAACTTCTCTAAATAGGTCTCCTGTCTCCGTCCGTCAGGCCGGCTAAACCGCGGGACCGGTACGGTGACTCTTCCGGTTAGTCTACGATTTATCTGCGGCACCCAGGCACCCAGGCACGATCCAACACCCTTTGGAGGACGATGGCGAGACTAGGCCCATCCAAATCAGCGTCATCATCTGATTCACCATCATCGTCATCGTTGTCGGCGGCGACGGCGGCTTCTAGTTGTTGCGACTAGTAACCGCACACACACACACACAAACCGTGTTGTGACAGTTGGGATTATTAAACAGCAACAAATTCCATCAGTTTCTGATTTTGGGTTACGCATTGGTCTCTCACCTTCGTCGGTAACATTCAAACCACCGCAGGATGCACGCACGAGAGTGCAACTGCATTCACAGACACACACACACACGGAGGGAGGAAGTTCCACGAAGAGCAACGTTTATTTTGCGCTCCGTCCAATGTTGTTGTTGCAAAAGTCAGCTGTGCCTGAGTGTGTGTGCGGGTATGCGTGTACGTTTTGGGGTGGAAGGCACACACTACTACCGCTGCTGCCTACTGCTGGCGACGGGATTTACGCGGTAAATGCTCCTTCCTACCGAACGGCCCAACATGCACCTGCATCTTGCAATTGCCTCCCCCTCTCCCACCCATTCACACGCACAAGTAGCAAATGTGGATACGAGAATGCGACAGTGGCTTAGTAAAACATTTAATTGAGTTATGTTTGCGCAAATTAATATTTATACTTGCATAATTTATGTGTTGCAAATTTTGTCATTTATCGTGTCCACTGGATTGGTCGGTCGGTCTCCGATGATGTCGTGCGGTCGCCAACTTCTTGCCTACTAGATGACTTTTGCATGAAATATGTCAAACACGAGGAACGGCACGGTGGATTGTTTTGGAACTGGCCGCGTTAGATGCGTTGACATTGCGGACCACTTTTGACGAACGGAGATGCACGCGCGTGTGTGTGTGTGGATTTTGAATGTTTGTGCGAAGATGAATATTGAGACTTTGTTGTGCCCATTAGAGTGTCATTAGCAAGTCGACCTTTTTGCATTGCAGTCGAATTGGACACGCTGCTGTTTGATGGGTATGCCATTTTGCCCAGCTGCATTCAAAGGGCTAACTTTCATCTTGGTTAATGAATTTTATTAGATGTGTTATGTAAATGTGGCACCGAGATTTCATGCAGCATTTAGTCTCCGGCGACTTCATCCATTGTCGATCGCCATATTTGTACGCAGCATTCGCCTGGTGGCAATAAAATCATCGTCAAGCGTACGTGGCAGCAATAATGGTACTCGCAGTCAGTATCTCGTGTCATCGCTAGTAATCGCATTGTTTGCTTCTGTTTTTACGATCCCTACCGTACCGTAGCCCTGCTTACTTGACTTGCTTCGACTGCTGAGCTGATAAGAACCCGAAAGGCATTACCAACCAAACGATGATGGTGACCGCGACGACACGTACCTGCCCCGGCAGTGTACCTAAACGAAAAGTAAACGTCATTCACACTCATCTCAACCACCAGGAAACCCCTTCGAGCGGGAGGGTAGTAATGAAAAGGTTTACCACCCACTCAACCACCTCAGTGCCGAGTGCAGCATAACGAGAACCGTAGCATTGGTGCGGATGTGCGTTTTCGCCTTCCCATATCAAATATACCCTCGAATGTGGCTCTCGCTGGCGACGGATTACTTACTTAGCCTTCACCCGGTCGGTTACCCCCTCAGGTCTCACCATCTCGTGCAATTGCACACGCTTGTGTAGCTGTGTATAACAAAACCTGTAATTGATATTGTCAATTCAATCACTGTCATTGTGGGTGCGGATCGGTGCAACCCAGCCGCCATTTTTATCATCTTGACTTTGTCATGACGGCTTGAAACAGGGCAATACAAACATGGTTTGTTTCCTTCTCGTAGTGATTCTTCTGTTTTTATTTTGATAAGTACGTACGCTTCACCGGTATACAAACACACACACCTTTTTATGATAGAGGGGGTGGACTTCGGGGGATGAAAGAGAGAGAGAGAAAGGATAGAACATTAAGTACTTTACAACAGCGATTATCATTCCAGTGGCCCTGGGTTACAAGTGAAGTGAACAGTAGTAAATGCCCGATGTGATCTTCCATCTCTGGCAGTCTCAAACAACTTCTCAGCTACTCAAACATTGAAAGTAGGAAGGATGTTAAGGCAAAATGTACTTTTTACTTCTTTAATTGGCTTGTCCGAAAACATTGAATCATGTAGATTTTATAATCACCTCAACTATTCACAACTTATCATTATCTTATTTCGATTTGATCCAGTATTTCCTAAGAAATTTCTAAAGCAGAACATTTTTAACAACACTGCACCATTATAAAGGTGTTCTATCTCCAAAAGTGCATACAATTTCCAAACACTCATGCCTTATGTTTGATGATGTATCCGTATGCTCCATCAGCCCGTGGGTCCGTGGTGTCAGCAAACCGTCGTCCATGTTTACGTGATTCGAAAGAACGCCTCGAATGTTTGCCATGCGAACCGAACCGGCATGATGGCATATGGGGGATGCTTCTCATCTTCTACACGCGTCGGACAGGTAGAACACGGTGGCACGCAGGAATCTCATCGTTCATGTTCGTTGCCTTTCAGCGGAAAAAATACTTTGCGATCAAATATTGTATATCAAATAGTTTCTCGTCGTCATCGTCGACGACGGTGGAGATAACAATGTTGGGTTTTGTTTTACTCTCAGTTGATACTCGCCATACCGGATCCACTATCACGCGCCTCGCACTGGATGGCATTTAATTGCTGCAGTGTCTTGATCGTTACTTGCTTCTGGGAATAATGAATTCCCAAAGTTCATAAAGTTCGAGAAGATTTTTTCCGTCGTCTCTGTTTAACAAAAGAAAAATGTCCTGCTCTCGAACAGGAAAGTTAGCACGAGATAAACACCATTAATGGGATCGAACTACATGTGTGGGCCTCCATCTGCCGCAGCATTCCAGCACCCGTACCGGAAGGGGAATGATTATCCTAATTGATAAGGAACAGAAGCGCGAGAACACGACGTCCATGATAATGGCAATCGGAAAGGATTCCCTATTCTTCTTGCTATCTCATGCAATATCTACCCCTCACGCTCTGTTCCTGCGAATGTACTATCTGCCGTCACTTCTTGCTTCAGTGGGGCTATTTGTCACGTTCTGGGGTGCTCGCATACAGCGAACCATCTCCCCAAGGACATGCGCAGTGGATGAACTTCTCCTCCGACTACACTGTTGGGGCAATCGCGAGAGATTAGATGGACGAAATTCGGTACGTTCGGAGAAATATGTTTCCCCACGTTGTACGACGGGGAATGTGGACACGAACTCGAGTTCGAAATGCTACTGCATGTTTTCAACCCCAACCGTTTGGGGGCGCTTCGATCGGTAGTAGTATTCGCTATCGACATCATTCGATTTCTCGTCCATTCGTAGCTTATAAGGTCGTTTCTTTTGAATTATTTAATTTGTCCACCTATCGTACATACAACGGATTTTCTCGTCCTAGGACAATATGGCAATGGTCCGCAAGGGTGTCGGATCGGATTCGCTCGGAATGCATCGCAATGCACATAGATCGAGTGCACACGACCGACTGCACCAATTTCGTGGAAAGCCCGCTGTGGACCGAACGTAAACATAAATAGAATGCGGTCGGATCGAAATCCACACCCGTGGCTGACCTTCCCTCGCCAGCGTTTCGGCTTTGGCATTTGGCAGGATCAGCATCTGCTTCATCAACATTGTTTTGATTTGTATCGAATTTTGCCGTCGTCTGGCTGTCGGTCCGTACGGACGTTTCGCTCATGCCAGCTCAGGACGCACTCGGTTGACAGGTGCACACACACGTTCGCGGACAATTATGCAAAGGTCAACGGGAAAGGGGGGAATCGTCGCGACGAAATGAGGCAAGGAGGGGCTGGACTTTGTGGTCGGAATGCCGGCTGGCGTACGATGAACCGTGGAATGTAAGCAAACTCGCGGGCAAATACGATCATGTGTGTAGTAATGAGAGTTGGATATAGAATAGGCTAGATTTCTGCCAGCTAGTGCACTCCAAAAGTCATCAGATTATAACTAGAAGACGACGTGATGTGATAGTGTCTATCGTTGGTCACATTACCTTCAATAGTTCGTTGAGTAACTTAATAAAAGTCAAAAGAAGATATCAAAAAACAGTAAATGATTTGTTTCAGGTGAAATCACTAGTCAACAACAAAAAAGTACAATCACTGTGGAGTGCCGGAGTTATTATTCATTTTGATTTTTACAACATCACTGACCTCATTCTGCCTCAGTTCGACACCGGCTCCGTTGAAACGGGTGAGCGTGTGCCTTTTAAATATTTGCAAACAACACAACAAACGGAAGTTAAAGCGTTACGTTTGAAGCATGCTTGCTCACAATCCGTCCCGAAGGTGTCTTCATTTGCCAGCAGTAGGGGCAGCCCTGTTCCTGACCACCTGGACGTAATCGTAAGCAACCAAATGAGGACACCAAAAGGGAGGGGGGGAGGTCGAGCGATCAGTAAATGATAATCCACCTATTGTTTATTGTGTCGCGCCCGTACCATCGTACATCTTCATTTCGGATTCACTCGAGACGCTGTACAACTGTCGGTCGGT
This sequence comes from Anopheles culicifacies, assembly GCA_000473375.1. Classification (NCBI taxonomy): domain Eukaryota; kingdom Metazoa; phylum Arthropoda; class Insecta; order Diptera; family Culicidae; genus Anopheles; species Anopheles culicifacies. The sequence continues at coordinate 13,003 of KI423176.1, read as the reverse complement.
TACACTGTTTGACATTTGATGGTTATTAAAGTTAAAATCTCAACATCAATTCGAACACACTTTCCGTTCGCATCATTTAGCGAGGGAGGGACTTTGTTTGCTACGCCAGAAAAAGAAATCTTCCTTACACATGACACCTTCTCCTGGGGTGCTGTTCTCTGTTACTCGCACGCACGTAAAGCAATGGCGATGGCTTCCTTTTTTTACCTTTTTTTTTGGTTTTTGGTTCAACATGGCCGCATTGTCGTGATTAATTTTCGCTTTGTTTATTTATAAAGCACGAAAGGAAGGCAAACAACCCTTTGAGCTGGTTGGTTGGGTGCTGATTTTTCCTCACTGATTTCGCGAATCACTTTTCGCCCGGGTCGTAAATTCGTCTTAGCTTCCCTTGGCCGACGACGTTTTAAAATGTATTCGGCGTGTTTCTGTTGCTCGTTTTTTTTTCTCTGTTTGTTGCTAATTTTTATATTGTTCTTAAGCCAAAACCCAGGTCAAGCCAGGTGAGGATGTGGGTTTTGCTATTAGTTATTCATCGAGTGCGATCTACGAGGGCGCGATAATCTGTACGGACGAGTGCGGTCAGATGTTGTCGGTGGATAGTGTTTTTAATGTTGCACCGAATGGTTTCCTTCATTGAGCGTGTGCGCTGTTCTGGCCACGTGTTTTCCGTGCTCGTATTTCGTTATCGTAGACCAGTGGGGCACCTTTTTGGTTTTTTTTCTTGTTTCTCTGTTTCGATTCGATATTTTCCGCACGATAATCCGCTCGTGTATTTTCTTTTCTGTGCGCAAATATCACAAAAGTCCCCGTAACCCTGGTGGGAGATTTATACCGCAAGATCCGTAAGCTACCTGCTTTATGAGTCATACATAATTTGCTACAAAACCCGTGCCCGTGCGTCCGATTATGGACTTGTTGATGAGTTCATCCATTTCGCAGCGAATTGTTTTGCGAAAAACATGCCGCTTTTGTTGTTTTCTTTCACGAGCAAATGATATACCAGCGATGATAAAAGCATGCCGAAAAGAGGATGTAAAAGTAAGCTTTCATCTTAAAGCGTTACCGATTTCGGATACATTATACATGTAATCAGCTTCAGCGTTAGGTACATTAGCATTTAGAACGGCAGGGGGAAGTTTTTTCCATTTCTCACGCCTCCAGGTTTCACGCACGCGTTCCTACAATCGATCGCAAACCAGTATTCCCACGACGGAATCCCGTTTGACCCACATTGGCCGCACAACATACTCAATTTCCAAATATTTCATCAATTGATTTCTTTCATCCTTCCAAACGGTAACTTTCGATGAGGTGTTGTGGGAAGCATTTTATTGCTGCACAAATTAAGTCTGTCAACACGCGCGTCGTGCGTCGTGCGATCGATCTATACAAAAGACGTACACGCCAAGGTGCAAATAGTGGCCACCGATCGGCGGGTTCGGTTTTGGGCCATTTGTTTTCTGACCCTAAAAGCATCCGCGTGCGGTGAATGGAACTCATCCGTGGCCGTGGAGGTGAAAAGAATAAAGATAGCAAACTAAAGAGCACCATCCATCGGTTAAGATCAAGTCGGTCGGAGAAACACCTTCCCATGTGAAAAGAAGGAAAAACAGAGAGAGAGAGAGAGAGAGAGATGTGAGGTCGAACGCGCAACGGTTCACACTACGGTGTGAAATGGGATCCAATTAAAATTAGCATAAGTTTGTACCGGGCGAACAGAGAGGAAAATGCACTTTTTTGTTCGACACTGTGTTGCTACAAAATAGCAGCAGAAGAGTACTGGCCACCTCGCTCCCCCAATTTCCTACGACGCAACGCCAGTGTGAAGGCGAAGTGCCGCCGATGCTTGCTCATAAAATACATAATGCATTTTCTTTTACTGGTGGTTGGTTGCACTCGTTTTTTTCTTTCTCTTCACCTTCTCCATGCTCAGTGACCTGCTCCACCAGCAGACAATTTCCTTTTTGCGCTTTACCTTTCGCGCCAGATTTTCGGAAAACATTTAAGTTCAGGTGCGTTTGTTTGTTTTCCTTCAGGTGCAGTAAGAAAAGAGGGGAGGAAAAAACACAGACACACATAGAGCAACGTTTGCAACAGTGGGAAGGAAGTTGTCGCAATGTGGCCACTCTTGAATGTTGAATGCACTTGAATGCACCCGAACTCCCGGTCGGTCACACGGAAATCTAGACAGATGTCTTTTGAGCGGCCGACAACAGTGAGAATCTTGTCTGGCTTAGTCTACCGCCGCCTGTGTCTGACCATCCTGGACCATAATCGACAATTGCTCGATTCCGGATGTTCTTCGCTTCCTCACCGGATGCTGATAAGAGCAGAAGAATCAACACACACACAGAGGCAGGCCGTTTAAAGCATATGGACGGGCAGGATGTTTGATTATGGATCCCTTGTTGCACGGTCCGAAGTTTCGGAATGTTTAAATATTGATCCTACAGTTTGTGTTTGCTTTTCCGTGAAGGTGAACTATAATAGGAGCTTTTCATTCGAAATTGGGATAAAAAAGGCATCTAAATTTAAATTTTTCCCAAAACTATATCTTGAACGTTAAAATAATGTTTCAAATGCGGTTTCAAAGAGCTTTAAATTGGTTACGTATGTCGGAACTATTCGACACAGACCGAGCACAGGAAAAACTCTCCGGAAAAATTCGCAATTTGCCATATTTTAATCACCATTCGAGTCTGATTCTTTGGCCATATTCACATTTGGAGCACATCTCGTCCTTCTTTTTTGTTCCTGCAGCATATAATTTCGTTCACTACGTTCGTCAGCGTTGCATCTTTCGGGTGTTCTTAGTTGCATCAGCTTGTTTGTCTTTCGGAGTATTCGTTTTTCCTACTTCCATCAAACTTCCATCGGATGATGCCTGCCGTTAGATGGGCATGGGCGCGTTCCATAGTAAGGACATTTTTTTAAACGAAAAATCACAAACGAACATGGAGCCGACTCCTCCAACTCCTTAGCAAGCGAATCGGTTTCGAGAGAAAAGATTCGAGTATCAACCGGTCCCAGCATTGGATGATTTTACAACAGTTCCCCCATCATCGCAGGTCCCAGAAGAAAGAATGCTGTACTGTTGGCCCTTTGTCTGTGACCAAAACCCTCACAGCTTCCTTCCCGTGAAAACGCCAGTCCCGTTTCAGGTGAAAAGGTGAAAAGAAAAACAGTCTCATGTACAGACCATCTATTCCCATCTATTGAACCCCTCCACCTTCCTCTCTCTGCTTCACCCGTACCGACACGGTCGACCAATCTTCAGACTATGGCTGGTCAATTTCACCCAGCCAAAAATGAAGCTCCACACGCAGACATACATCAGGAGTCTCAGCATTCTGGCGAACCAAACTAATGACACTATGCATCATGGCGTGCTGACATGGGCCCGCGTACTTCGTACGTATGGCACCCGGAATGGATGGCACTTTCGTTCGCCGATTCGTGTAAAACGTTTTCCCAGCCCCTTCCGCGGACGACGACAGCGACGTGCCATGTGAACCTGAACCGTGGTGGATGGATCCTGGTTGTGCAAAGGACATTAGCGCTACGGAAGGAAACATGGTGGCCGGAATGCAGTGCGATGGAAACACCTTCTCCGTGATGAAGTGCAGCAGCAGCAGCAGCAGCATCAGTACGATGACATCCTCTGATGCCTTCGACCGGGGTAAAAGGACGAAAACGAGAATTCACCCTGCGCCCCCTGCTCCCCGCCTTGGACATGGACAGGGAAGTGCTATATCGTACGGTAAGATTCGCTATTAATAGGGCACAGATCGGAGAAACACGGAACTCGATGAAAAAGAAAGCTATTTCGCCGTACACCGTGGGGGTAATGGAGAACGACGGAACATGTGGAACACGGACACCAGCGCGCAGCACCGGGACCGAAGCCGAAGGGAGCGATTGAAGCTGATTGTAGTGAAGGACAGGACGTACGTACCGTACCGGGTTGAAGTTGGACATCACGGAGGTAGCCGAAGATAGCAAAGGATGCAAATAGATGATGTTTGATAATTATTATGTGCTTGCTTTTGCCTTTTCTTCTGCAACTTGCCATTTCTGCTCGGTCCTTCGCGCCTGATGTCCTTTAGGAGAGGGAAAAAAAAGAAACACACAGACACAACCGGGTTTTGCCGGAAGTAGAGGAAGTAGCTTGGCAGGCTTTCTGTGCCAGGCGCTGATTGGAGTAGTAGCAGGACCCAGAAGGAAAAACAGGGCATCCATCCGCTCCGGTAGAGGAGATGGATCGGCCTGCTTGCCAACACAACACCACAGCGCACCACAAAGAACGGTGCGAAAAAGAAGCGCACGTAAAAAATAATGACGAAGGCAACAGCAGCGCGAACACATATGGTTTCTGGTCCCAAATGATGAGAATCTGATGTTGATGCGCTTCTGTCGCAGCGCTGTCACACTTGGCGCTGGCAAAACGTCCTCCCGATGCACAGCAGTTCTTTCCGTTTTGTTGCAGATCCAAACATGCAGATGAGACGTTTTTCGTGGGAAATACGAAAAAGTCCTTCCCCATCCTTTCCCATCCCCCCCCGAACGCTTTCACTTTGGGTGGAATTGAAGCTTTCGGAAGATTTCCTTCCCAGTCGCATTGATGCAGGGAGCGTCAGTTTTAGCTGCTTTTTTTCGTCCGCTCTGCTAACGTGGAGTTTTAATTTGGAATTCTGTTAAATGTGTTCCTCCACTGTGGAAGCAGTATTTGTGCATGATTTCTTTTTCCCCCCACTTTGCATCCCAACTATCCTCGTTGCTTTTGGGAAGCTTTGTGGGGTTGGTTTTGCATTTTTATTGCCGAAAGAAAATTGATGAGAATATTCTGATGATGGGTAAATAACGAGTGCATTCCTAAACCGCGACTAGTTTAAATAACGACCTAAGAGGGTGGGTTGGGAGAAGGGTGCAGGAATGTAGCATTCACTTGAATATTGGCGTCGGTTTTAGATGTATGTTAGAGCACAAAGCAATGATGAGAAAAAAAGCAGGACGCAAAGGATGGGAGTCTTCCAATGCATGTCCTTGCATACATATGGTTGGGCATCCTTCTAATGATGTTTTGCCTTTATTTTTATTCCACCATCATGCAGATTTTTATTTTGCAAAATACAAATACGGGGAAAAAACTGTCCTAAAACACGCGCATTCAATGGTTGGTGTTGCTTTTTCAACGATGTTTGTTGATCCAGATTGGAACGGGTTTTATGCACCGTGGTTGAGCAGAGAATGGTTTTAGGATACTGTGTAGAACGTAACTATTGTTTGCATCTCTCTGCATCCGGTTGGCTATTTCAAATTCATTTTTATCTTGCAATCGACCAGAGTTATTATAATTGCCCTCGAATCGATGAAAAACGATTTTAACTAAACTGCAACTAGAAAAATTCTACCAAAGCGTACGTACATCGTTTGTTTTGCGAGCGCAGAATGATGATGATGGTTTATTCTACCATGTGTGTTTGTTTCTATTGGTCCTCGAATAGATAGGACACTATTCAGGCGACAAAAACCTCAACCGTGTCTACCTTCACACGAGCAAACGAATAGAATGCATTGCTGGGAGATGTGAAAAAAATCAAACCGATGCAAATTTTTCATCCACTCCAGCAATATGCAAGCACGGCAAGGTGACAGTATGTGAAGCTTTCGACCTCCGCACTCGGGAGAAACTCCCGGTGGCATTGCAGCGAACAAGGGTTTAGGAAAGAAAAATCAGATTATCTTTGCTGACTTTGGACTGAAAAATACGTTCCTTTTTGTGCCATGAATTTCCACCACTGCGAGCTCTTGCAGGGGGTCAAGATTGAATCTGGCTAGTACGTCCACGGTGCACCCGGCAAGAGTGCAATGGAAGGCACAAATGGAAAAACTGTCCATATTCCATCGTGAAATGAACTATTTTTCTCGCGTCACGAACCATTTTTGTTCGCGCCAATCTCGTCGCATTTCTTTTTTCGCACCATTACGAAGCACCTAGTGTGTACTTGTCACTAGCGGAGATCGTATAATATTCTCACCCTCATATATACATCTGCCGATTGACTGTGGACGCAAATGGACAGCCGGCACCGTCACGTCTCTTGTTGTGTGTGAGTTTTTTTGTTATGTGCATGAAGACCATAAGAGTATGTGAAGCTTTGACTGTTTGGTTTATAGTTATATAAGTATTTCTCTAAGATTCTTTTCAAGATGCCTAAATAAAATAAGCAAAATTCAAATTTCCAACACTAGGCTTTAATATTGTTATCTATGTTTAATATAAAACGCAATATCTCACCAACATCCAAGCATGGAGCATTCTAAACTGAATAGAAATTAAGGTGTTTGCTTGGCTTATACCTTCAATATATACGGAATATCGCATCAATGCCTTTCTCCCTCATACCCTTTAATGTTCGCCACTGCGAAATGCGGATCCGGCAGGATCAAGGCAGCGAACTTTACATGAACAGTTTTGGTGTAATAAATGATGAAAAAGCTTCACAACTTTCCCTTCTTCCGGTTTCATGCCAATCCACCGACCACTACTAATAATGTTCGTAATGCATTTTTGCAACGGAGAGAAAAAAAGGGAACAGAAAAAAAGTGGAAAACATGAACCTGGCCAGAGCTGTAAGGCATCCTCCATTCTTCAGTACTCCAGCAGGATATCGATTGCATTTTCCGCTGAAGCTACGAACTGATCCCTCTCGTTCTTTCTCACTCTTATTCTCCATCCATTTCACTCGCACTATATCGTTCTCTCACTCTCTCTCTCTCTGTTTCACCTATCCATTTGGCTTATCAATCTTGCTTGCGAATCATTCGTTCATTTTAGCCCATTGCATGCTGCATCCCCGTTTGGTTCGCGTCTTGGGCCAAAAATACCAATTGCACCCCAAAAAATGGAGTTTCAGCAGCTGCTGCGAGGGAGTAACAGTGGTGCGTAGTGGGGGGGGGCAAAATAAATTCTGATTTCCGAGGAATCCGGTAAAATATTAAAGCTTCCCATCACTCTTCTTCGTCCCTTCGAATCCTCCCTCCTGCCAACCCACGTTCTTCTAAAGCTCTGATTTATCCTTCCGGCCATCCGACAGTGGCATCAGTAAGGGATGGATTTCTTTCCTTTTTTTTCGCGCTATTCGCTCATTTTTTGTTATCATTTCCCAAACCCAACGCAGCTGTTGATGTGTGGCAGTGCATACGGAACACACCACGGGATATCCAATCGAAGAGGTGTCAGTGTGTGGTTGTATTTGTCCTCCTGGTTCGGTACCGCAACAGGGCAAGGAAGGAAAATGGCCAACGGCTGATGAAAGGATGCAGACGATCTAAGAATGATGCTGCATGCATGTCTTCTCCTTTCTTTTTACCGTTTGTTTCATGTTTTTTTCCCCACGTGTCTGTGTGTGTATGGCCCACGGTATCGCACTGTGCCACAAGGTGGGAGACTAGCAACGTACATATTTATCTGCACACGGAAGATCCATTCCTGCCCGGCTTTTTCTTTCCTCATCCTCGCAGTACTCCCTTCGCAAGTAAAAAGGCGCTATAGTGGATGGGAAAAATTGCACACGAATCTTTTGCAATCAGTCTCCCATACCACCCCGTTGTCCCGCTCGCACGTGGCGCTATGTGGCCGCGAAAGGTGCATGTGTTGTTGCATTCCGTTGCCTAGTTTAAAAATACGTGTGTTTGTAAGGACGGTGAATCGATGCAGGCTCCTGCCGAACGCAAAAGAAATAGGAGGCTGAGTGGGTGGCACAGAAAGAGAGCGAGAGTGCGATTGTAAGAAAGAGACCGCTTTCGAGTGAGTCGATGAAGAAGAGTGAAGCTTTGCATTAACAGTGTCCGTGATGGGGATTTTTTTCCCGTTGCAAGTTGCAATAAGGATGCCATTGGAAGGAAAAAAAAAAGAAAAACAAATCAGCAAAGCACGGCTACTTCTCCTCACGATGGAGCATGGGGCGAAAGTGGGCAAACGAGAGCGTGTGACAGAGAGGGAGAGCGGGAGAGAATGAGAAAGAAATTTGCACTGGACCCCACGGAGAAGACCGACCGTCGAGAGAACGCGTTTCTTGCCGTGTGCTGAAAGATTGGTTCTCGGCAAAGCACGGGAGCCCCCGAGGATGGTGACATATGCGACACAAGAGCACGGCATCGTCGTCGTCAGTGTAACTGAACCTGTACGCGGGCAGCCGTGGCTCGCAAGCACACACGAGCACCGGCCCAAGGTGATATGAAATGGATCGGTCGTCGTTTGCTCGAGCGGGAAAGGAGGGAGCATGTTGGGTAAGTAAGGGCGAGGAGCACATATTGGTAGCCCTAAAAACGTCACCGAAAGGGTGCGAACGTGCGACGTCGAGAGCGGTCGCGATGGCGCGCGGAATCGCGGCCAAATCGTGTATTGAAAAGGCGTGGCTAATCGACTCTATTAGTATAAGTGTCGATTCCGAACCTATACATATGTATGATGATTCTCCCGATTCTCATAAAAATCCGATACGATTCTCTTGCTGGGATCGTTTTTTATTTTTTGTTCGATTGGTTCAGAACACTTCGTTGCCCCGTTGCGACCACCGACCGGAACTGCTTACTCTTGTTGCTTCGTGGTGGTCATCTGTTAAAGTTATAATGTTTTATAGCTAATAGTTATTTCATATTTTAGATATATTTCTAAAACCAAACTCATTGAACGAAGTTAATTGAAAAAATATGAAGCTCATATGGTCACTTCGAAACAGGTAAGTTAATGTTTACAGTAAGCAAAACAAAATGAAAATAAAAAAATGCTTCGCGTAGGGGAAAACGACGTCAAGACACTCATTTCGCTCGCACGCTCCTCGTTATGCGAGTAGCGAAATTCAAATTGCTCACCACCGTGCATGAGTGCTCACGACGACTCACCACAGCTACAAACCGAGCGGCACGATTGAATTTATTTTAGTACAACATCTTCTAATCAGTGGATAAGTAATTTCTTAACCATCGGTACACTCACTGCATCTTGACCCCGTGTGTGTGTGCGGTAAGATTTGAACCTACGACCCAGCGCGTCCGAGACAGATTGTTTACCAATTAAACCATAAGACCGCCCCTCACCATACCGAACACTCGGCCGTAGTGAAAAGTATGCTGTGAGTGCCTGCTCACCCGACACTCACTTTCTCACCGTCGGTCACGAGCGCGCACGTACGTGAGAGGGTGCGATTCGGAGCGTGCGAAAACGAGACCACCAGCGACTGCGGCCACCGCACGAGGCAAAACAAAGCGGATTGGGCTGAATAGGATTTACGCTGAATTTTAGTCTATCTGGAATTTTATACCTGAAAACATCGTTTGCGACAGGGGCTTTCGATGCGTGTTTTTCGCCGACGCCGCTAAGCCGTTACGAGACGATTTCGACGACGACGACAACGACGTGCGTGCGTGCGTGGGATAGAATATTGTTTTTGATGTTGATGGTTGCATTTTTTGCCGTTTGGTTTGTTTGTTTTTTTTTTTCGTTCCTACGTTTGGCGTTACCGTTTCGCTACCCGTGCGCCGTGCTCGTTTGGCGCCACAGGACAGGTGTCGGACAGGACAGGATCCTTTGGTCGCGATCGATTGGCACGTTTTTTTCGCATTTTCCCAGCTGTGCGTTCGAGTGCGTGTGTGTCGCGGCACGATCGATCATGTGTTTCGAACCGTTGTGACTGTGTTTGACTACAATTGAACCGTAGTGTTGTTGTGTGAGGAATTGCAATTTCTTTGTTTTTTTCGATAGTGACCCAATAACGATTGCTGACCACCATCATTATAATACTACTTCGTGATCAATTGTTTCCCTCCATAACCACACACATACATTAATTAACACACACATACACACATACACACACGCACACATACACCTACACATATTTGCACACTGAAGTGAACCGTACTGCGAGTGACGAACTTTCTCAAGAACGTGATCTGGGCCATGTAATGAAAATGACTATGAAATTAAGCAAATCAAATCCGACCCCAAACGAGACCGGTGGTGCAATGCAATTCACCTAATCGGAATTAAATTAAGGCGCCGATCAGCAAACGAAAAAAAGCTAAATCCCACACACATATCAAACAAACCGAAAAGAAGTGATCGACACAGTGATGCAGTTTTACGATTCTGCAAAACCAAAATTCAAGCAATAAGATGTTTTTTTCGCTATTGCCGTTTTATTTTTATTGCTATTATTGTTGTAGTTTCCCAGCCGGAATCGGAGTTTTGTTTTTGTCGGTGAATCACAACAGCATCGTTAAGCCATAAAAATCGATCGAAAGAAAGCAATAAATGGCGTGCGGTGCGGTCCTGCAGCCACCAAAGCACACCGACAACCAGCTGACCAGATTGAGAAGCGAAATCGTTAGTTCGGGGTTTTTTTTGTAATTCGATTGTTGTTGCAAATTGCAATATGCCTGCAGTTCGAATGCAGTTCGAGAACAGCCGGTTATATAAAAGTCCAATTAATCAAATTTCGAAAATTCAAACAAATTCTCCTCATTGTCGTCCCGTGCAGGTTCTCACACAAGTTCGTTCGTTGTGTTTAATTTTAATTTGAATTGATTTTGTGCGGTGTGTGCAGCCCAGGTTCGATCGTGTCTGTGCGTTGATGGGCCAAGTGTTTGCATATCTGAACCAAGGGAAGAACGACAACGACGTGTGCGATCGATGTGAATCGATGTTTCCAGTGCGGTTCCAGATCCGTGCTATGTTTTTGCAACAGATGAGTGTTTGGTAAGCCGGTGGAATGCCTATCGGTACATGGCAGCGACGAGCAAAAAACAGCAGCAGCGTGTGCGTACGAAAAGCCCATGCCAACGGTCATTCTCGCCAAACCATGTGAAGTTGTGAGGCAAAATGGAAAATAGAAACAGTGTTTAGTGATGAAAGGAAAAGCTCGTGCTCGAGAAAAGATTGTGCGAACGACAAAAGCCGATAGTGGTGCAAAAGCTCAAGCATCCAATCAAAGTGAAACCGAACGAAGCAAAGTGAAGAAATAAGTGTAAAGTGATCGAAAATTTGGTAAACGCGTCGCGTAGCATCAGAAAAGAGAGAGAGAAAAAATACAAATAAAAAAAACAGTTGTAGTATAGTTTTCGGGAAAAACGGCGTCCCTCACGAACCCAGTCACACTCGGTGCGGAGGGAGCAGGAGCAGGTGCAGGTGTAGGTGCAGCAGTAGGAGGAGGAGTAGGCTTCAAGCAGGTGGCCACAACTTCCACTTCCGCTTGCACCGTGGTAGCCCCTCCAGTCACTGCACTTACCACTGGCCACCGAATGCAGCCGACCATTCCACAGAGCACGGGAGGCAGTGATATGGACCTCCCTGCCGTCCAGCCTATGGATTGGTTGTTCAAAAAGGAACGCATCTATCTGCTAGCACAGTTTTGGCAACAGGTAAGCATCGCCAGCCCCACGTCAAACCGACTCTGCCGAGCGCGTGCAAGGTCGCTCGGTCTATCCCCTTTAAGAAGTCACCGTAGTGCGTAGAGTGCGAACAGAACTTCGTGAGCGCCATCTTCCGGTGAATTTCCCCGAACAACCCGCAGTATCGTTGACCCTTTTACAGGCCGGGCCGGGCTCTCTCACTCTCTAGATCAGGACACCATAGGGCATAGGGTCGTTCCGCTTTAATTTGGGATTCATTTAAAATTGATAATTTGCACGATGATGACGGTGGCGATGACGACCACCAGACAACGATGATGATAATGGCGACATTGTCGTCTTGAGAAGAAGCCTCCCCCCCAGAGTTAGTCGATTGCCCTTGACCACATTCTTCGCGCCTGTTGTGTTGGATGGAGGCGCCACAGAAAGGGTTTGGGTGGCGGTAAGTAAAGGGGGAAGAATGGAAACTGTTTCCCCGTTTTTCGAGGACCTCCTGCAGTAACGCATTCGCGCGAATTCGCCGGTTGATTCTTGTGTGTTGTGGCCCATTTTCCGGCCTACAGTGGTTGGTCCTATAAACCCTTCCACGCTTACTACTACTACTGCTGCTGTTGCTGGGGGTGGTGGTGGTGTTGGTGGGTGGCACTGTGCGAACCCTTTCGAACTTTTCAACCCCCAGCATAGAAAGCAATCAGAGGATGAAGAGATGTGTAGGTCGAGGGGTATATGGGGGGGAGGGTGATGTGCTGTAATGCCACAAAGCCCGGATTGCGGAATAGACACACTCGGGGATGATGGTAACAAACGACGACGACAACGACAATCAACATGATGCTGATCAGGGTGGTCTGTTTGGGCGAAATCGGTGGCCGGTCGGCCTGACGTGGAATTTAAGTGTTTACACTTTGGGTGAAGTGTGCCCGTGCTGGACGGAGTTCTCTTTCATTTGTGGTCGTTATACCGAAAGCGGAAGTAAGGATGCCGTGTTGTTGATATCGGAAACTAACCCTTAACATTTGTTAATGAAGGGATTTTGGAGAACTTCCTCGATCTCGAACTCGTAGAGCCAGTGATAAAGTGTTGTCATTGTTTAATGAACTATTTGTTGTTTTTTAATGACTACATTTTTAATTCTTTAATATAATTGTATGAAAAACCGATAAATGGTTGATCACTTTTAACCAGACGACGATAGATATTAATTCCCAATTCTAATAAAAACAACCAAAATTAATTCTAGACAAGTTAAAGAGTTCATTTCTGGTTCAAGACATACCACCACACGCGACAAAAAACCAAAACAAATGCAAAATTTGCGCAACGTACAAACACCGACGGGAATTTGCGCGACGTATCGGTTCGCCACTTGCCAGACGAACTGTCTTGCATGACAGCACGCCGAACCGAAACCCTTGTTACAATATTTGCGTTTATTTCTTTCAACTTGCGTACGGGGAGTTATTTTTTTTCTTCTTCTTCTTCAAATCTACGACATGTGTTTGTTTACGGTGATAGTTCCTTTTAACAAATCGTTCATCTAGAACACTCGCACAGAAAAAGTGGCTACAAAAACATCAATGTTTAAGTA
>AXCM01002538.1:0-29983 GCA_000473375.1 Anopheles culicifacies | reverse complement strand
TTGTTGCTGTTGGTCATAAGTCTTTGCATCCGCTGCACTAACCCAAACTGTCACTCACTGACCGATGGTACTTTTTCGTTTCGTTCCCTTTCAACCAACTCCTCGGCCGGACAAAGCCGGATTTGCAAAGGCTAGTGCGTTGACTGTGGCCAAAGATACCGGCCAATGCCATTGTGCATTGTTGGATTATGCTATATTATCCCGGATGTGAAAATGGACCCTCCATCTTTTGGATGGTACGGATCGATTTCAAATGCTGCCCATTTGACCATTATGAAATGCTCGTATCGGTGTTTGGTGAGTGCCACACTTGGTGATGCGTATCTTTTGGTTCCAACAAAATATTTGTTAAACATTTGTATTTATTTGTAATTATTGTGGGTAACTTTATTATTTATTATGTCCAACAGTGTACTACAATTAAATTTCAAACACAAAAGCATTTTTTTAAAGAATAGCTAGTCCTTTAGATAAGAGCTTACAGATAAAACTATCAGCTCGCATCCTTCCCAACTGACGTTGCTTTTCTTTCCAAATCTTCCGTTGCAGATTGTATCAAGTGCGATGTTCGTTGCGCGTCTCTCCACGGCTTCCGGTGCAGGTCGAAACGTGTCTGCCCGATGCAACGACGGCCGGTATACCCTCGATGCAGTCGGTACTAAATCAGAATGGCGGAAGCAACAACCACAGCAGCTCGAACAACAATCCCAACAGCACCACCAATGGCAGCACGAACTGCACAGCCAACGGAAGTGTTGGGGCGAGCTCAAACACAAGTGGGATAGCAAGTGGTGCCGGAACCGGAAGTGGTTCTTTGCCGAGCAGTAACACTGGCAGTGTCGGTGGTGGAGGCGGACTGGTGGCAATCGGTAGCTCAACCGGGAATGGTAACGCACCGTCGACCGGTTCGGCCAGCTCGACTGGCCGACCGGAAGTGGGACCGTGCCTCTCGTCGACGGCAAGCAGTGGTGTCATCGGTGGAGGATCTATGTCGTCCATGCCGAGCAGTAGCTCGATGCCTACACCAAACTCAGTCACCACTGGTTCGTCTATGGTCCCGATCGGAAATGCTCCAGGGCCGTCCTGTACGAATGGGAGCGGTGGTGGTGGAGGAGGCAGTAGCGGTAACTCACCAACGGCTAGCTCCGACAGTCGGTCGGGTGCGACCATCATCGATGACACTGGTGCATCACGTGTCTTTCAGATCCTTTATCGCAACGAGGAGGTGTCGTTGCGTGACGTTATCATGTTCCGGGCGCACCTGCTAGGTAATTAATTCTTTGTTAATATTCATCCATTTCCATATGGTGTTTATGGGGGGGTTTTGTCTGTTTCATTATTTATTTCATTGTTAATAAGCCATTAACGAACTGCAAATTAGAAACGGTTTTATTAAATTTACAATTGCTTAAAGGAAATACGTATTGCATACATTCAGGCGTTTATAATTTAAAATGCTTTCACAATGTTCTAACAAACATTTCGTATGCCTCAACAAAGTATCTGATCGATGAAGATTGGACCACGAGTCGGCCATTTCTGACTGGTCTGTCCTTTGTCCTTTGCTGTGTAGTCATTGCTTATTACTTACTTTGTAACTAGAATGTTGGAAAATGTCAGCAGTGGTTTCTCAACCCAACAAATCTCATTTACTAGGTCATTCATGTTTCGCTATCGACATTCGACAACAAGTTCACCAAACTGCTCGATTATGACTGCCTTTGGGTAACTTACGCAACGATTGCACATTTATAAGCACTTGATACGAAACGATTATAGCCCCAATTCGATTAATACCGCAAATGAGATTCATTCGGTTATGACTCTATTTGAATTTCTGCTCGAGTTTCACAAAATGAGACATTTCTTCAAGCCAAGCCAAGTCACATGTGAAGCGTAGCGCCGAGATTATGCCCCGAGTAGAAAAGTGTTGGGAAGCGCAATGGCGTCGTTAACGAAAACTGCACCGTAATGTCTGGGCGGGCTGGGAGGCCCATTTCCCGTAGCCGGAATACCACTCCACGTGTGTGCGGTGATAACGGTGCACGGGTGATGACGAGTAACGACCACTCCCAGGATCACTCTGGTGGGTTTTGTCCATGGTAGGTGTGTGTGTGTGTGTGTGCTGGATAGGTCCCTGGTCGTTATGTATACAAACCCATTAGCTCGTAAATTGTAGTCTCACATTCGTTCTACCGGTCCCGACCCAACACTGCGCTCGTAAATGCCAAGTCACACACACACACACGTGCGCGGGCGCTCCATTGGAGTTTGTTTCCTGGCGATTCCACCGACCGTAACGTTGATATTATCATGTATAGAGACCCTTTCTGCCACAATAACGACGACTAGCGTGAAGCACGAGATGTCGTGAGGTTGCATGAATGAATGCCCGGAACATGCGCACATTTGTTTTCAATTGCTACAACCACCCCACGGGGTACGGGGTGACTCGTCCTAATGCCACACTCAACATACTCATCCGGTATGGATGACTACCACCAGGAAGGGTGCGGGGAAACCATGCCTGCCTGCCTGCCTGACTTGAGCTCTGTCTGTGCATAATTTCTGGGCTTTTGGCCAACTATGGGATATGCACGTAACGCAACATATTTGCTTGTCGGGTGTGTCGAAGACAAATAAGAAATTCGATACTTTCTGTCTCTATGTGTGAGTGTGTGTTTGTTTTTTTTTCTCTCGACGAGTGTCCGTAACGTATTCTGCCCTGGGGATTGTCTCGAGAGCCAAGCCAAAAGGTACGCTCCGATGGTACGCTGATACCCAGGATTTGGATTGTGAAAGATAGCGTCGGATGGGTTTTTCGGGACTGCCAAACGGAAAGGACGAAAACAAGCAAAAAAAAACTGGGTCGCACAGTGTACGAGGCACGGTGTACGGCCACTAACATATTGCCCACCGTAGCAGCGTCTAACCATCTAACGCCGCCAAAGTGGCCACCCGTTCATCCTTCCCATTTGGACTTTGTTTTTGTTCGTATAGATCGATAAAAGCTTACGCCTTACGCCGTGGCGCAAGTGTGTGGCCTGCGTTGACTGCACCGCAACCGTACTGCCTGCCTGAGCGTGCATTGCCAGCCGAAGAGTGAGTTGGAGCGAATCGATTTTGGCAACGGTTTCTTACTAAAAAAACACACACATAACAAGCAGGTTCTTGCTGCAATGGTGGTAACGGTTGAAAATGAACTGTAAAGTAGCAATTGATGGCACGCAAACTGGTGTTTCTGGGTGCGTTTTACTCTCTCTCCCTGTCCCTTGCCGTTTAATGATCGACGGAGGGTGGGAAGGCACACGGTAGATGGTAGAGGAAAACCCATTTCAATGGCTCCAACGGGACGACGCCAAGGCGGAACCATAGCTCCCATTGAAGGTTCAGTTACAGTGGATAGAACCTGAAGTTGAAAATATGCAGGGAATTGCTTCGATGTTTGATTGTGGTTTATTACTATCGTTAGTGTTTCTTATTACAACTCAGAATATTTACTATTTATTTTGACATTTTTATATTTTATTTTAGTTTTTTATTGAAGTTAAAGACTTTTTGTAAGGGTTATTAATATTCTCTCACATTTATTGTTTTACTGCAAGGTTTCCTAAAAATATATTCCGATATAAATATGGCTAAATACACATCGAATTAATGATACACTTTGCTACACATCAGATGAACTGAATTAATGTGGAAACATCGTTAAACAAAATTTAGTCGACCTTTCAGTTCAACTATGGCTGCCCTTTTGCAAAGTCCAGGTATCCTCAAATCGTACCGGATGCTCCCTGTCTCGGATGAACTTTAAATAAAAAGAAGCAGATTACTGCTGGAGAGTGTGCCATGACAAAAGAAGCCACCCCGATTACTGGCCACTTTTTCCCACTAAAACAAGTTTTCCCTGCCTTATTTCCGGTGAAACGAACATTCCTTCCCCTCAATGAAAGGGGTCGATTGCGCGTTTTGAAAACTACTCGAATTAAAAGCACTCTCATAAAACGTGATAATGTCCACTTGTTTTCTCCCCCATTTTCTTCTCTTTGCTTTTCTCTCCCTAACACGCACACACATACCAACGCTTTACGATTAGTTTCATGAAACGTTGATGAATGGAGGAGAGAGTAAAACCAGCTAACCCACGATCAAATATGTCCTTTCACTAACTCCACACGGTTGCGCTTGAAGTTTCTGGGATGGACAAAAGCATAAAAACAAAAATCCTTTCACTCCTTCGCTTGTCAGACAAAAACAAGCACACAGCAGAAGAAGAGAAGAAAAAAACACAAACGACTCGCAACTTGAAACCTTCATCCCACTAACCCCGTGATCCTCCGTGAAGCAATGGCGAATCGATCGTCCCGTCTGCTTTTCTCCACCTCATTGGCCCATGACACTCATAACAGCCGCCCAAGAGCGAGAGAGATCGGGGAATTCGAGCGCCATTAGATGCCAACTGCAGTGCACGAGTGCTTTTTAATAGTCCTTAATCGCTACTTCAGCTCCGGGTTCGGACGATGGAAGTCCCCTTTTAGTTCACGGTACGCTCGAGAGCCGCGTCCGGGGTATCTTGCACGCTCAAGTACCGCGCGAGTCCTTTTGCTGATCGATTGAAAGCAATACGGCGTTATTGGGTTGGAGGAAAAATGGTCGGAACGATATGTTTTTAGCCTCTCGAATGTTTGCTTGTTGTTTTTTCTGTGTCTGCAATTCTTCACACTATTAGTTATCTGCAAAGGACAGCAGCATTGTTTTGATGAGGTAGTGGTAGAGCCATTTTTAACTACAATTTATTTAAATTCCGTTAAACCATTGTTCTTGCTTTAAACTCATCTAGCATAGTACCACGTGAGCAAACTTTCAAAAGGAAATACAAAATTGCTACCTCCTTTTTGCCTTTATGGGTTTAAACATTTCCCAAGAACCCTAAAACCATCCTTTACCTGCTAAACCTTAACCAAATAGCTCTTTTCTTGTCGGGGCATGACCCTTATACTGAACCGGCAAACCTTAAACATCTTCAATTCCGAGAATTCTCTCAAACCACATACTCAAACGCTAGCAAGTGCAAGTGTCGTTATGTTGCGAAACTGTGAAACTGAACAGCAATCAGATGCTTCTGATAGGCACCAGCCACATAACGGCAAACGTACTAATCGTTTAGTAGACTCTTGAAATGAACGACCCTTCGTAGTTCTTAGTAAAACACGACGACCCAGCGTCCGACTAATGTGTGCTGCGATTTCCGATGAACTGTTTGCATGATTGTGTCTACTGTGCCGCTGGCGAGACATACTTAGCGGATGCAAGCTTAAATTGGGACTTACTTTACATACACTTCACTATAAATCTACGATAAAGTTTGGAGAATCTATGTGGAAAATTTCCCTTATCCTTAAAATGCTATTTAGAACAACAAACCAGTAAACCTATCATACAATCTTAGAAAAAAAATCATCTATATTGAGTAGGACGCTTAAACGTCTTAAACGTCTAAGCCCATAAGTAGCTAAAGAATAAAACTTTAGATCCGGGGTTTGAAAAAACTAAACCGTAAACTATGCGATTATTCCTCGCCCCTGTCCAATAATCATTTGCTTCCCTGCTCATCTCCGGCGATAATCGAATTAGTCTCCTAGCGCTTGGCGCTCTATCCTTCGAATTTATCAGATTAGTTTAATGTGCCATATTAAAACATTACTCCGGCACTCGTTACGCAGCGCCGGGTTACGGTTGGCTTGCGAGACCCATGTCCCTAATTGACCCGTTCCTCTGATTATCATTGAAAAATTATGATGTCTCGGAAAAACACCCACCCACGGGCAGGGGAAGGTGATTTTCCGGGATCGGTTCTTACCGATACGAGAAGACTTTTAGTGTCGCTTGCCGTCCAGATTGGGGGAAGTGCTGTGGTAAATCAGTTTAAAATCTCCGAGTTCGAGTTTTTCCCACACATGCCAGTTATGGTGTAAAATGCCACACAACTTTACCTTCCGCCAAACAGTCTGTGCAAACAGGACCTTTCTTTCGGTACGTGCACGTGGTCGTGTACGTTAGCTGCTCCGAATGTTATGACTCGGGACAGCGCACTCTTGCCGGGCGTCTTATGCTAATGTAATTGCCATGCTGCCTAATTCAGCGTAAAAATGTCAACGAATAAATCACCAGCACCGACCGACGTTCGGGTCGTGTTTGGAACGTTTGTGTTGTGACCTCTCAATGCAGCGTGCTTGAGGCTTGGAGTAGGTGTGAAGATACTTATTGATCGTTGAGTAGCGCGATGGTTCACCATCACCACCACCACGAAACGGAACGAAGCAGGACAGGAAGCGTGTGTGAGGTGAATGGATTTCCAACTGAACATTCGTGACTCGTACCAATCTGAATGGGAATTCGATTGTTTTGGGGTTTCAGGTTTATGGATCCAGTGGACCATGCATATGTGTTCGCCACATGCCCAGTTACGGTCAAATTCAATCACACGCCCACTCGGAAATCGATTGAAGGTTGTTTTAGGGCGAAAGGATTCATTTCCGGTGCTGTGGTTGTGGATGTTTCCTGCATTATTCCACCGAAACGGCAGACTAAAACAGTTGTGTGATGTAAATATTTGCTCATAGTTTTGTCTACCAGTTGGCACTTTACCATCAAATAAAACTGCGGTGTTTTGTTGTTGAACAAAGTTTTATAAGCGAAATCGTACGAAAAGTTTTGACACACTCACTCCCCTTTATCGCATCGTTACCCATTAACCTTTCTATTTCGTTGTTTTCTTTTTTCGACAGTCGACAGCCGGCACCTGAAGGAATCGATCGAGCGTGCCGAGTTCTCGCTCAACCTCGAGCTGTGGTTCGGCGAGCAAACGAACGGGAACGTACTGACGCTGGCCTCGACTCGCACGCTGCAGCTAAACTTTCATCCTGGCCGGGGGCTTCACTATCATCTGCCGGTGCTATTTGACTACTTTCATCTGGCCGCCGTCAGTGTCGGGATCCATGCGAGTCTGGTTGCCCTGCATCAGCCTTACATCAAGTGAGTAGCGTCCGGTGTTTGGGGCCCGCCAGTAGCTTAGTAGCTGTCTGTAGACTGAACTTTCACTCGGAAAAGGTCAGAGAGCCTTTGCCGGGGGATTTAAATTGTCGAAAGCTAGCTTTGTGGCCTAATGTGTGTACTTAATCTTTTAGAATCGCGTTCATAATGGAAGTGCTTTGCAGTGGAATTTTTAATGAGTTTCATCATATTTCAATGTTTTAAAAGGATTTATTCATTGCCATATTAATCGTTATTTTTATCATTTCTTTCATTAAAATCATGCTTCTCATAATAATGAATATTTTTAGCTGAGAAACATCACTTTGTGAGATGATTGCTGTTTAATACTTTACTGCAAGAAACATCATTTACGGGATGTATACTAATCCGTTAACGATTAACGCTTCGTAGTGGGAGATGAGAACGATTCCGATGTGTATTAAACATTGCCAAGCCCTTAATTATAGCCTCATAAATCCAACCGAAAAAGGGCCGTAAAATTTAAACGCAAAACATCGCATCACATCAGCCAATTAAAGGCTACGACCTTGTTTCGATTCGTACACAACGCATCAACTTTATGGTCCCTCTATTCCCGCGTTCACGCAGTAAATACGGTTCCGGAAAACCGAACACATTTGTTGCATCTTGCTTGCTCTGTGTGTGTGTGCTGATGACGATTGTCTTCATAAGTCATAAATCCCCGGGACCGGGCATTGTTTCCTTGCCCTTTGGTTTTATTTCGTTTCAAACGAACGCCTCCATTAGCAACAGTTTCGCTAAATTAATTGCTGCCTGCGGTATAAGGGATGTGCGCACATTCGGTTTCGGTCGGTAGGTAGGTAAGAATGCAAAAGGATTTCTTTTTACGACCATCCGAAAGCGATAAAGGAATGGCAATTTTATCGCAGTATAAACATTTGATTTCTGGAGTCAATCGGGCTCATCATGATGCTACCAATAGTTGCACACTTTCATCAGCCCCACTATAGGGGTGTGTGAAGAAAGAATTCGCCCTCGCTGGCACACGTACACGAAGCCCACACATGCTTTCGTGTGATACGTCACTCAATGGGAACAATGTGTATGTGTGTGCCCGCATGAAACGAGAAAGACGAATGGTAAATATTTACCCAGCCGTACGGAAACTAGTTCGCTGACGGAGAGCCTGATATTGGCTTTGCGGGGACATCGGTTGATGAGCTATCCGCTGGGCTGCTGTCGGAACGGGCACGAAATCAATCATCGTGTCACAAATATCGCACCGAACGTCAGAGCAAAGGGAGAGGACCAAATTTTGGGCAAAAACTAACAAATGCTGAAAGCTCCCCCCCACACACACACTCGCCCTAGATGATGATCTTTCATTTCGTAATCGTTTACCGAACGGTTATCCGGTATTTGCAGTGCATGCCCATTATTGGACCAATATGATTGCTTGTTCGTGCAGGGCCATGAAACTGTGCTGATGACGATCAAGCGGCTTGTTTACCTTCTCATACGAGCGTGTGGGTGCTTGGAAGGACTTTTGGGCTTACATTTTTTTTCCTTCCATTCTCACAATTCGCACATGCCGGTAGAGCTGCGTCTAAAAATACCGATGCCGTAACACAAAAAAACACGGACCTTTCGCCGTGCACACTTACGATGGCTAATGAGAGGGAAACAAGGAGAGAGAGAAGGATGAACGGTCAAACTCCACAATTTGCTTGTCCATAGGTTAACCACTTAATGGCGACAGGAAGTCCCGTAAACGTATAAGCCGGAACGTACCCCAAACCAAACAAGCGTCCCCTACTCGTCTTCGTTCCCTTATTTGCTTGTCATTTGCCAAACAACCGTGCATGCAAACGAGCGGGGTTTGGGCCTAATCGCGTGGCCGTGGCCCCTCCCTCTCCGAGGATGGCAAATTTTGTCCATCATGCAGCAAAGACCAGTGTGTAGTGAACCCCGCAACGTTCGGGGGGGTTTCCCACACTTTTTCCACCGAACCGATCCATTTTCATCCTTCCGTGCTAATCAAATCTAATCACACTCAATCTGTGTTTAGGATTCCGGCAGCCTGCCGCGAGTGGAGACGATGCGCAAAAAGTTGGATGGAAGGTGGAAATTGGTTTATTAGAATCTTGTTGTGTATTCTTTGCGGCACCGCCACCACTCGCTCGCAAACGCTCCGGACATTGACGTTAACATTAATATGTTGACTGCGCTGTCAGAGTGGTCCAGATGATTTTTTTTTCTTTCGGGAAAGGTTATGCCATGGAAAACCATACGTAGGAGGGGGTGGAATGGACAGGAAGAAGGAAGTAATACACTCCCAGCCCTTGCATCCTTCGGCTCCTGTCTGTTTGGCAGCAATCTTAATGAACTGAAACAGTGTGTAATGAGATTTAGTACTTCTCACAACATCTCACAGCTCATTAGGGGTTTTGTATTTTACGCATCAGGTGAGTTGTCGTTCCAACAAGAGAGACTTATGCTGACACATTTACCAGGTACTGTGGGGTGTTTTTGTTTTAAAAATGCTTTGTTTTAAATGGGCCCATTTTAGAAGAAAAACTGGAAAATTGCCATTTAGCTGTAAAGTTATGCAATGTACGCGTATTGCCTACCCGTTAGGCGCAAATATTAATACGCGAAAATAATTCTCTAGAATTATTTTACTGTTTACTAAGAATCTTTCGCTTTCTGTTCCACCTCCACTATAATCATGGCGAGAAAAATTGGAGAAAAATGCCACCCTGCTAATGATAACTTTACAGGGTTACGCTTTTATCCTTCTGCCTGCATGAACATAACACAGCACTGATGATAATGACGGACCGTACGACATTATCAACCTCATCAACTACAACCCGACATCAGGCCGTGGCAAACGATGGCATCCCTTTTTAGGAGAGCGAAACACATCATCCTCCACGTTGGGGATAAACAGTGTGTTCTTGTTTTTTTTTTTTGTTGCTTCCACCGTTAAACGAAAGCCCTCTTCACGCTCGTCGGAACGTTGCAGTGATGCGTGTCTTTATTGCATTTTTATTACCATTACGCTCTGCCGTGTGCCGTGTGTTTCTTAAAGCTTCAACGAAAGCATAAAACCAGCGCCCTCTATCGTTCACCGGATAGCGCTAAGTTGCTGTTTTCGTGCTCCCGCTCCTACTCCACAGCGTGTGTGAATGAGATTGCACGCGACACGGTTTATGGATTGCTTTATCGAAGCAACCATTCTGTTTGTGGTACTAGGTGCGAAAAAAGGCGCGAATCAGCAGTGGCAAGCTGCTACGGGATACCATCAACTCAGCAGCATATCCATTCGTCACTTTCCGCTTGTGGCATCGTTTTGAGCATTAAAATGTAATAAATCACTCGTTCAACCAGTTTCTTATGATGTGCGTATACGCGCTTATGCGTAAGGTTTCCGTCTTACCGACAGCCGACAGATTTCGGATGCTGGTCAGCTAAGAAATCAGTCACAGCGGATCAATTTGATGGACACCTCGCGTGCGCTGTTCCGGCGCACCATTATGGTTGTAGTATGAATTGGGTAATAAATGGAACGACCGGTCTCGCTCGTAGCATAGCAATTCCGCAACATTCCCACTAACGCACTATCAAGATGCGAAACACGGAGAGAAGTGTTGGTGATGATGAATTCAATCAAGAAAATCACCAAAATCGATGTAGGGCTTTGAGTAAATGCCTCGTACGCGATACAATGGAACGGTATGTTAATTTTACTACCCCAGGGGACTATTAATTAAGCTGTATTTATCGTTTGCTTACAAACAAGACGAATCTGATCGTTACAAAGAAAAACCGTGAAACACCAGGCGTCTCCATTATAATGCAGATCGTGTGATCATCGAGCAATAAAAGGAAAGGACATAAAGAATTAAAATCAGTACACCCTTTCCAGCATCATTTTGCGCTAACACTTAATTCCCACCATTTATGGAATTAAGACCACTATAAAGTGTTAAAGATTCTTTCGGGCGATTATTAAACATGTTGGGTTTAATATGTCCTCCGCATAAGAAGTCATTCGAAGGCACAATAAAGTGGGTAGTTTATTACAAGATGGCCGTACATTTTAGGCTCGTTGTTTTGTGTGCATGTGTGTGCCGTTAGTGCTTAAGATGTACAATCAAAGGGAGAGCTAACTGGATTATAATAGGACCTTCTTTCTATTTTAATCTGTTTCAAGCCGAAAGAAATGCAATGAAAACGCCATATGGGATAATGCGCTTGATTCGATGCAGAATCTGTTGCATTTTCGCTCTCTTTTCGCTAAGAAACATGCATTTGTATGCAATTGCTAAAGGAAGCTTTTTAAAGATAGGATAATTGACGATAAAAAAAAGTGTTTTAATGAAAATTCGGAGGCAATCTACAATTAAACATATTATTAATATTATCAAAAGAAATATGCTACCAAACAACGCGCTCATATTCCTTCGATTAAATCTTATATATCTCATCTATTTTTACGCTTTTATACAGCCCTCTCAAGCTGCTCTTACGACGCAAATTTTGGGTCGTGATTAAATCACCCCCCTTTGTCCCCAGTGCCCCGAACGCACATTCGCAACCCAACGGTTTGACCTATATTCCCTTACCGTATGCTCTGTACCAGAAACCAGCGCAAACATGAATTACCATCGAAACGAAAGATAAATGTGCATACCGACCAAAGTATGGCAACGCGAGCACGTTTCATGTCGATGCGTAGACGATGGCGCGTACGCGTGGAAAATTACGTTTGCCAATGCCGCTTTGTAGGACGTTAGGCTTTTCCCTTGTCGTCCTTCGACCCAGATGCTAGTGCTTATTATTGTCCATTAGATACACGCTTCCCCTCCCTCTT
The DNA here is from genome assembly GCA_000473375.1 of Anopheles culicifacies. NCBI lineage: Eukaryota > Metazoa > Arthropoda > Insecta > Diptera > Culicidae > Anopheles > Anopheles culicifacies. Next base: position 18,087 of record AXCM01002538.1, on the reverse strand, counting down.
CCACCCAAAACGACCACCGCAATGTACAAATTCCAATTTGCTGCACTCACAGACAAAACAGAACCGGCACAAAGTGGAACACAAAATGACAAATGATTGGTGTTTGAATATCAGTTTATGCTAGACTATTACGCTCTGATACGCATCTTGCTAATGTTATTCTATGTGCAGTACAATTGTGCGGTGACATCGACGCAGAATGATCATCGATCGGAGTCTGTTTTATTTACCGCTGCGGGAAATCACATTCAGGAATTGTTTATTGTTACATGCGATGGAACAAAAACGGTGTGAAAAGGTGTGATATGATTGAAGCAAAGGACAAACGCAACAAAAAGTACTGGGACTGAATAATTAATCAACAATGTTAACAGTGATCGGAGATAATTAACACGACGGTGAAAGGTTGATGATGATTTAATCATAAGGTTTATTGGGTTGAACCTGTCCACATGCATAGCAAATAATGAAATATGATCTCATATGCCAATAATCCTTCCCATCATTGTGTATCATAAATATAATACTTTAGCGTCCAGCTAATCCTTCAATATCCTCAGTATGCATTATTGTAGTTTTGGATGGATTCTGAACCTTGTAGAGCATTTAAAATATAGTTATATCCCAAATTTGTCGTTAGCTCCTCAGCTTAGCCATTTCTACCCAGTTTTCATTTCTTTTCCCTTCTTTTCTTCTCTTTCATTGGTCGCGCTTACATACATATCGGTAATACATTCGGTAATAAACAAATAACCCTCTGTCGGATTACTCTGTCGCCTGTTGTTGCCAATTGATATTACGAAAACAAACGTGCATGACCGGTCTCTGTGTTCAATCCGCAACCGAAACCGAATGATTCGAAATCTTCCACTTCTATCATACGATACGGGGGGGGGTGTTCCTGTTTGATGAAAACAGGAAAAGCATTTTCCACTATGTACAAAGCTGGTAAGGTTCCCCTGTGATTGTGTCACCCTACCGTTTGTTGTTGTTCGTGCCCGGTGTTTGCATTGCATACCCTTGTACTTCCTCGCTGTGTCTGCTCACCTGGACCTCGGTTGAAATCCTTTTCCGTTTCCATTCCGCTGTGGAATTTATCTTCGTTCTCCGTTTGTTGTCTTTTTATGACCTTTTGTCCCTTTTTTTCCCCCCCTTTTGTGTACGTATGGCACCCTTTGAATGTTTCCACATTTTGGTCTTTTATTACTTCACACATAATTCTTTCTCTGTACAATGATTGTTATCTTTTTACTTATTCTATTTACACAATGATCTCTGTTCAACACAATAATGAAGTAAACCATGTATTGAAATTAAATTAAATTCTCAATAAACAACGTTCATGAACACCAAACCTTTCCGTAATGTACGAATAGCAGAAGGTGTTAAGATTATAAATACAGCTATGAAGTTGATTTTGCAATGTGAATAACATACATTCAGGCGCTTCACAGAAATCTTATGTAAGTAACTCATCAAACTCAACTATACCGTATTATAGGTATTTTAATTTGCTGTTTAGTTATGGCGTTCATGAACAACGTTAAACTCGTTAACAACATGCTAAATAAAATATCGTAAAATCATAATAACGAACATATTAATCATCTTCGTTGGTTGGTCTCCAGCATATACGTTGCAAACGTTCCTTTAAGAACAACTCGTTTGTTAAATTCCTTTTCTCTCCTCGCTCTTGGTCGTGCTCTTTCTCTCTCTCTCTTATCTTTATCGCACTAAAACACTTTGTGCTTTTGCTCTTACACAACGAATTCTTCTGCTTATTCTTCCCAATTTTGCTTCTCCAAGTTGTCCAACTGTGAATGTGTGTCTCGAAAGATTTCCTCTTCAAAACATTCCCCTAAACCCGCATTTCTACTGACTTCACTTTCCAGTGCACCCAAGTCGACTAAACCGTGGATGAGCAGCTCTAAGCTAAACTGTCGCGGTGGTAACTCACCCGGACCGCTCGAAGCGATCTTCTTCGGGCCACAGGTCGGTAGTGGCGCGAAATGTGGCGGTGGTTCCGCCGGCCGATTGCTGCACGCCCGGAACGTCCACAAAGAAATCTGTGCCTTGCTGCTGGGAGCCTTGGAATCGCTTCGGCTATCGTTGCAGGAGTTCTGTACCGTGCTACCGCACCAATGGACAGCGCTGACCGGTTCCACGCCCCTGTCCAATCTCGACACCGAGCAAAGACTGAGGAAGCTGTCCGATTTGGCAAAGGTACGCATGCGAAAAAAAATTGATTCGAAACAAATATGCTTATGGTCCTGTTTTGGTTTGGTTCTTTGCAGCTCTTGGACACTGAGGACGATCTAGCGGCACGTGCAAACTCGGACATTGCGCAGCTTTGTGCAGAATGCATTCTTTACTGGCGAAGGGTGCTATCAGCGGCCACGCAACCCGCCGTTCATGGACTGTTGGCAAAGAAACATCACACACTGCGAGTCCGACGCTTTGCAGAAGGATTCTTTGTAATCGATAACCCGAGACATCTAGCGAGCGGTTGTTACGATTCTAACTACCAGAACTACGTATCGATCTGCGAGATGGCACGACGATCGCGCTATCTTTCATCGCTGCCACCACTACCGGTTCACTGTACGCCACTAGACGGAGATGCCAACTCGTTACCGCTCATCTTCGAGGACCGTTACACCGATGCGAATGAGTACGGCAAGCGGCGATCTGGCAGTGAGCCTCATCTAAACGGTACGGGTAGCTTGGGAACTGCTAGCAACAACACAGGACAGTCAACACTTGTGAAACCTCCGAAACAACATCACCACCCGAACAAGATCGCTCCAATCATGACAAACACCAGCAAGGAATGTTCATGCGGAATCGCTACATGTTACGTTGAGCCGGTACCGAAAATCTGTGGAAGTTATATGGGCATCATGACACCGCGATACGCTCTCGGAGGAGATATACTGCAGGCGAGTCTCACGATAACACCGGCTGCAGCTGCCTCACAGAATGGGCTCTGCCCAAAGGCACTTTCGCGACATTCGGTTTCCACACTGCTCGATCCCGTTCCGATAACCGACGTGTGTCCTTGGGATCAACAGTTCAAAGGTATTTACACCAGTGGACCAGCAGGTGGTCTTGCTGGTGGAACGCTCCCAACAAGACACAGTAAATCGCTCGATCAGCTTGAAATACAAACCAACGCTAACTCTGCGTCATTGCCGAGACAACATATTCACGGTGCGTCCACCGTAGCCAATTACAATGGCTATGGAGCACAACAATCACAGCCACATCCTCAACAGCAGCAGCAGCAACAACAAATAGGATCTCTCCATCATCAGTCACAGCAGAGACAGCCCATGATTTATCAACGTCCAGGACAACAAACGCAACAGCTGCAGCAGTTGACCGGAGGCGTTGCTCTACTGCAGACACTACCCAAATCGAAACCTAAGAATCCTGTCCAAGCGGAGGATCTACTGAAGAACATTAATGAGTTCCGGGAGAAGTACAAAAATCCGGGTGATCCACGTAAGATGATTCACGCCGGTGGTACATCCACGCACAATCCTACCTACGATCTACAACAAGACGCTCTCGGTATGTCTGCCCTTCTGAATGGATATGATAAACCAACTTCCGGAGACTATCGGCATGAGTTGAAGCATACGCAAGGTACACGCAGCTCCCAACATCACGGCCACCGTGACCAGTCACATCCGGGTGGACCAATCAACTCAACTCCAGCCGGTTCCTACTACAACTCCCTTCCGAAAGGGGCCGGTTTGGGTGCGCCTCGAAGTTCCTTCCCTCCGGTGCGCAGTAAAAAGCAACAACAGTCCAGCTCCACCTCCTTACCGACCAAATCGATTTCGAACACAATCCCACGTAGCAACTCCTCACAACAGTTGCGCCAAACGTCACAAAACAATGCCCAATTGATGTCTATTGGTGGAGTGAACAGTGCCACACTACCGCACCGATCGGTGGAGTTTTCACGGATTCGTGTGACGGACTTCAAGCAGCTAGTACATGGCCAACAGAGACGCAGCACTTCCAATGGAAGTACGCACAAAATCGGTACATCGGGTAATGGAAGTGCGGCTACGAATGTCGGAAGAGATTCTAGCAGCTCGGCTACCAGTCCCGAGATAACGCCACGGACACGCAACAAGCAACGGCGTCTGCTTTCGTCTGCGAGTGTTCCCTTTCAGCTGGAAAATCTTGAGCTTGAACCGGTCGGTGTTGGTGGTGGTGGTGTGGGAGGTGTGACGTCAGGTTCCGGAGTTACCGGCGGTACTGGAGGATTCAGTGAAAGCCTACCAAATCTTGCACCTCCTCCAGCTGCGTTTGCCAGCGATTCTCCACGCGCTCCCATGGGTGGAGCCACCTTTCTGCTAAGAAGACGCCATTCGAGCAGTGAGTCTACGTCATCGTTAAGCGAACAGTCCGGTTGGGTTTCTAGTCGACGCAGTACCGGCCCATCCAGTCCGGACACTTTGCGGAACGATCAGCGGGTAGTGAATGGCGAGCAGCTCCGAAAGCGGCTGCTGAAGCTACTAAACGAACAGCCCCGGTTGGTAGCTGATCGAAAGAACAGTACACCCTCCTCGACGACTGAGTTCTTTGCGCGTAGCAATCAAAGCTCGATGAAGTCGAAATCGGGCTTTGGTCCGGGTGATATGCTTCGTGGAGCTTCGGTGCAGACGGAAAACTGGAACAACCTTGAGAAGGAATGGAACGATTCGCGTGCTCGTGCTCTAGCCAATGCTATGAGTGGACCATACGGTATGGTTAGTGGGAAGCGGGCTCCAGAATCAGCAGACTCGGGGACAGTTCGGGAAGGCATTAGTACAGCGGACATAAAACCTCCAAAACGCACGAACAAGAAGGAAAAATCCAAGTCTGATTTCGATCTGGCGCATATCTCGGACTACGTGTTTGATGATCTGCGCCTACTTCCACCGCAACAGTTTCGAGATGCACCACCTCCACCGGACGAGTTCCGAGATCCTCCTTCGTTTGTGGACGATGCTTCGAACAGGAATAACAAAGATGGAGGAGACAAGCAAAAAGCCGCCGCATTGGCCGCTCCTGTAGACATTCCTCCGCCAGCAGAGCGTCAGAAGCCACCGAAAGAAGATCAACAGCAGCAGCAGCAGCAGCAGCAACAACAGCATCCATCGGTACAACAGCAGCAGCAGCAACAGACTCAGCGACAACAAATTCAATACTATGCCACACTCCCCAAGAGCCATCCGCCTGTTCCAATGACTCCACTGTCGGTAATATTTCAACCGCAGATCATTACCGCCCCACAGCCTCAACCACACCACCAACAACAGCAGGCGCAGCAGCAGCAACATTATGCAACTCCGCAGGCTTTAATGCAACAACATCATTACAGCAAACCCTTAAGTAGCCAGATCTACATGGGTCCCGGTACGACACAGCCTACCCCTAAACCCAAATGTGAGATACAAGCGATTGATAACCCACTCTATCACATCTACGAGGTGGTGAAAACTCCACGGCCCGTCATGAAATCTCAAAGCTCAAACGAGCTGGCCGCCATTGCGAAATGTGCAGAAACTCTAAACAACGTGAATGCCACGAACATCTGCACCGTTGCAGTGGCAACACAGATGCAACATCAACCTGCGATGGTTCACAACGGTAAACCACAGTTCGCTCCGTCGACGGTTGCGGCCTCTGTCGAGCGGAAGGCTTCGGTTCGAGAAACACCTCAGCAGCAGCAGCAGCAGCAGCAGCCCTCCAGCACAGAACCGGTTGGGTCGGGTTCGGTACGTAGGAAAGCGAACGAAACGGACGAAGAATTGGACGAGAGTCCCGATCGGAAACGTGTGGATCCACCGATGCAGCTGCTGGAGTTCGAGAAGTGTCGTGAGGAGTTTCGCAAACAGATCAACTACTCTGGCTCGATCTATTCCGACTTCCAGAAGATGGCCTCCGAGATGCCGTACTTTCACATCGCAGACGAGTTCCGAGCGTTTTCACCGGCCGGCTTGCATCTGGTGATATGTGTACACGGGCTAGATGGTAATTCGGCCGATCTGCGATTGGTGCGCACTTACCTGGAGCTTGGACTGCCTGGTACACACCTGGAGTTCCTGATGTCGGAGCGGAATCAGGGCGATACGTTCTCCGACTTTGATACCATGACCGATCGATTGGTCGCGGAAGTTCTATACCACATCGAAACATATCAGCTCAATCCGAGCCGCATCTCGTTCGTGGCGCACTCGCTCGGTACGATCATTGTACGGTCAGCGTTAGCGAGACCACAGATGCGGCCATTACTGTCCCGTTTGCATACGTTCCTTTCGCTGTCTGGTCCACATCTGGGAACACTGTACAACTCGAGTGGTCTTGTCAATATGGGTAAGTAGAAAATGTCCCATTGAAGACTTATTGCATACACGCAGGCGTTTCACGCTACAGACAAACGAAGACCAAAGCAAATAAATTGTCATATTTTTTCAGGTATGTGGTTTATGCAAAAATGGAAAAAGTCTGGTTCTCTGCTGCAGCTCTGTTTGCGCGATACAGCCGATCCCCGCCAAAGCTTTCTCTACCGACTGAGTCAGCGAAGCACACTGCATCACTTCAAGAACGTCTTACTGTGTGGATCCTCCCAGGATCGCTACGTGCCACCGCATTCGGCACGATTGGAGCTGTGTAAAGCGGCCGTTCGAGACCAATCGAACCTCGGCATTGTGTATCGGTGAGTAAGCGAAACAGTACACTGTCACACTCTACAGATCTTAATGTCCTTGCCCATTCTTCCTTCACAGTGAAATGGTACACAACATTATAGCGCCCATGCTGGCCAGGCAGGATCTTACGCTGGCCCGATTCGATGTACATCATGCACTTCCTCACACGGCAAACGCATTGATTGGACGAGCGGCCCATATCGCCGTGCTGGATTCGGAGCTATTCATCGAGAAGTTCTTACTAGTGGCAGGTTTGAAATATTTCAGCTAGCCACTCAATGTCAACAGTCAATGACGACGCGTAACTAGTGAAAGAGGATAATAACGACACTGTGGCGTCAAGGGTAACAAAGCTATAATCTCATGACTTTACAAACGATCAGCAGTTACTTTCAGATGAGCAGAATAGTAACACAATGTCGACACAATTTTATCGAAAACAAACCATGTATGAGTGTGTGAATGTAAACGGAACTATGAAACGAAAGTACTTTTTTAATTATTCGCTGCTAATGCATAAAAAGTATCTGTTAAGGTAAAACTTAATTGTGTGTAACTGTAAGGATGATCAATCAACAGGGTACGAATGAGATACGGTGTCGGAACAGTTGCAGTTAAGCTATGGCTAACAAAAATCATAATTCTTCAGCACTGCCAAAATGGTATTGGGAGTGTTATGTATTTGGAACGACATTATGTTCAACGCATTCTGTTTAATGTTTTGTGTTGGAGAAAGCTGAAATCAAAAGGAAGCTGTTTTTCGTTTTGTAAAAGAATGGACCAGTGTGTTTAAAAAGAAACTCAAGATCAAAACTACCAGCAAAGGTCAAAACAAACGTGTAGAAACGTGACGTTAAACAAATCAAAACGAAATCAAACTTGAAGCATATGAAACATTAAATTTCTCTTTTGAATTCAACACTATCGCCTCCCTATCTGTACTACTCTCCAAACAACAACACAACCAACTTGAGGAACACATTCGTATAAGCGAAAATTGAGACTGACTTAGTTTCGATACCTAAACGATATTGCTTTCTTTAGCTGTTTCTTGACATTAGGCGCTCTCGTACGTCGGACGGAATAGCATCACCCTGCGGCGTGAGATGACTTTTTACTTTAGATAGTGTGTCGTAAAGTAGCAAACAGATATTACAACAGCGATAGCGCTTTTTTCGGAACTCTTCTTAGAATGAATCGAAAGTAAAAATTATTACCAAGAGTACTTAGTGGTCCGGTGGCAAACACATTGCTACAACGGGATCGCATTTTACTCCACTTGATGATATTTCCCATAGGGAGCTGCGTGTGTGTGTGTGTGTATGTGGGTGTGAAAAACGTGTACGATTAGTGTGTAACATTAAGGAACAACAAACGCTAGGTTAGTTCAATATCATCGAGTACAGGGACACACGGAAAGACAAACAAAAAACCACGCGCACATCTTCATTAATGCACATGGTGTGGTTAAAGGAAGGGAAACAAAATTGAACGTAAGAGCTTGTTTTTCTTTTTATTAATTCATCATTAATCGATAGGAAAGAGTTTTGTTGTGCTGTTTTGTTCACATTTATAAATCGGAACAAATACTTATTCGAACCAGCCCAACCAAGTTGCACAACTAGCTGAAGGAAGTGATTTTGTTATACGAATAGTATAATCTCTGATGCAGGTTGCGCCTGCAAGGTATGCAATACGCATGACAACGCAGCTGCAACGGTACAAACTGCAAGAATGACACCGAATCAACTCAGTACTCAGCTCGTTTGTGGTTTAAATGCAGCATCGGAAGGTTGTTCTTGCGTTGTGTTCATTGTGCATAGAATAAGCAAAAGAAGAAACAAAACAAAAAGTAAATAAACACCCGGCGGTGTAAGTGTAATCGGAACTGGGACACATTTTAACCTAGATGGCTGTATACTTAAATATTTCCTTTTCGGGTTTTGTTTCTAGATTTTTGTAACTCGCGTACATCTCGTTGACATTTGCATGCATATGTACTCTCGTGAAATAGGTGAAATAGTCAATTAAACGATAATTAACGTGCAAGACAAGTGATGAAAACCAGAACAGAAAGGAAGTGATTGGGATTGGGAAGCAACTTGTGATTATGAACGATCGATCCAAAAAGGAAGCAGAGTGTGAAACGTAGCGACGTGTTTAAGTTCACTTAACAATTCTGGAATGCATTGCAGAACGTGCTCGGTTCGTGGTGACATTTTGTGTAATCGTAGAAATACAAACAAACACCAATTTCTTACTAAACCAATACAAGAGGAAACGTTACGTACGTAACTACGTACGTAAAAGATACGCGATGTGTTGTGGAATGTCGGTGGAGAAAGAAGAAAAGCGTGACCGTGCAAACTTAAACCGCCAATAATTAATCAACAACAAATGCTAAAACATACGACAGGATTTGTTTAACTGTAAGCATAGAAGTAATAACGAAACGAACGAATGGGACGGAATGAAAGGATAAGTGGGGTGGAAAGTGGAAGAAAGAAAGCAACGCAAATCGAACCCGTAATTCAGCAAGTATTGAAACCAAAGTAATAGTGACCAAAGATGATAGAAACAAAGAGAGACAAAAAGAGCGTTAAGCAAGCATAACTTAACCATACGCACTCCGCAATTGGACCGTCTGCGAGCGGTCCCTTATAACACGAAATAGAACCAAGCTCCTACACCGGCTGGATGTGTGTGTGTGTACGCTACCTTTAGCAATGTTAAACGATGGGTTTCGAGTACGATTGCTGGGAGAAGGCATAGTGCACTTTTTAACGAAATAACCACCCTACCACCCTGTTAAAGGAAGTTGATGTTGGTTGGGCAGATGGAATTGTTAGCGTGGGTGCGAGATACAGAAGTGAACCGAAATTGATTCTATCGACCTTTCCTACGAGGCATGTTACCGCATGCGTTTCCACTTATATTTTTTAACTGTTGCGCGTTTGAAACTGTTGGAATCATATAGAGTGTGTTAAGGACTGGTGCTGGTGGGCGAATTGTTTGTTGCATCTTAAGGCTGATGCATAGGAATAGATATACACACACAAGAGTTGGATGATATATAGATGAAGGACATAACGAGGCACAACACCTTGCTAAAGGAAGAATCGAAATGCTGACAAGATAAAATGGCAAAAGCTGGCAATGTTTCTAGCGCAGCTAAAAATACGCCCAAAATTATGCAATCCGCATAGCTAACGCATCGTGTCAGGGGGTTGATATTGCACCATTAACAACAAGCCTGCTACTTGGATACGGATTGCCAGCGTTTTCTATTTCAACTGTTGATCCACTTTTATTGCTTTTGTTTGTGAACGTTGACACGCATTCTGATAATACAAGACCCCACTCGAACGAAATCATTCAGCAACGTTATGGGAAGGGATCGAGCTGGGAGTGCACTAAGGAATGACGTGATCTGAAAGTGGTAATAAAGGCAATCGAAAGGATTTATGGTTAAGATGGCTACGTTTGATTAGTCTATTGCAGTTGAAAGCACAAAACATGGTTGAAAATAGAAACAAAACAACAAAAAAGACAGTCAAAATAAATAAATAATAAAAAGAAAACATTCAGTGGGATGAAACTAACATTGATATTAAAGAAACAACTTTTATGAGGCTACCCCAAACAAACCAGTCGAAAAATCGTATAATCAAAACCAAATAGAACCCAAAACCTATTTAACGGAACTAAATAATGAAATGTGACCCACTAACCAAACTCAGTAGCAAAATAGTTAACTTAGGAGAAAATAAAATGACAAAAAACGAAGCAACATTTATAAAACGATGAAGAAGACAAGAAAAACATAAATAAACGCGCCTGCAATAAAACGCTCGTAATGGGGTAAGGTTTAAAAGAAATACACACTAAACAAAACAAACGAAATAGAAACAAAACAAAAACAAAAACCAGTACATATACCATCGTAGTTGAGAGCAGTCGCCCGTAGTACGATTTGCAAAAATATGTGTTAATTTTTCGTTACTCGTTTCGATTTGGCACGATCATTTCATCAGGACAGGAATTTGAGGCTTACATAGGGAAATGGAACACCAAGATAAACAAAACACAAAACAACCGCCAAGGGGGAAGTCCTACATAGTCCAGACGAATGTGTTTAACCGTAAGTTATCAGCGAATTAAAAGAAATTGGAGAGCTTGGAAACGAATCAAAACAAACAGGTCAAACAAAATCAGAGCTACGGATTGGCGATATAAATGCAACACGGGAAAGGGGACATTGTTATCGCGAGATGATGGGATGATGAATACACAATTGGGGGCAAGCGTATGAAGGTGTAAAGATTTCGTTTATCATACCACGGTAGAGGCGTATCTTGTGTTGATGATACATTGAATGAGACAAAAATAAAACTTTATTCAAAAAATAGAAAACATACAGTTTAAGTGGTTCATATAAACAAACATATTTCATTTCGGGTCTTTTCCTGTTCGGATGTGACGAATGAAGAACTCCAGATCCAAGGTTTATTTTATTGATTACTTTGGAATAATTTATTAACTTATTATTTGTATTGTATTAATGCATGTGTCTATTAATATTAGTGATTTTTGGGGGAAATGTATTTTGCAGACTTATGATTCCATCTTCTCTCCCGCCTTCTTGGCCGCTGCACTGTCCGTCGAGGAATTTTCGGCCAGTTTCTTCATCGGCTGTCCAGTGTGCGTGATGGGAATGGTGCGTTCAGGTTTCTTTTGTACGATCTCCTTTCGAGGGCACGTAATCGTCAGGATACCGTCCGAAGAGAGGGATGACACGATATCCTCCTCATTGTGTCCGTTCGGGAGCATGTAGCGTCGCACGAAATGTCGCGAAATGTAGCCATGTTCGTCCTCCTTTTCCTCGTGTTTGCCTTCCACCACGATGGCTTTGTCCACGTACTTCACCGAGATCTCTTCCGGCGAGAACTGCTGCACATCCAGATTGATTTGGAACTTGTCGCCCGTCACGTTCACCGTAGATCCGCTGTCCCTCTTGGTGGCCACACAGGAGCTGTGCCAGGGACGACTGTACCGGTTCGGGTGTTGGTGATGGTGATGGTGCCGGCGTTGCTGCAGCTGACGATCGTTCACCGAAGCCAGCGCATTCAGCAAATCGTCCGCCGTTACTCCACCACCGAAATGCTGGTCCAGCAGACGGGAACTCCACAGCGGACGATCAAATTCATCGTCCCACCAGTTGCGGAAGAAAATCGGTACGATCGACATTTTTGCTGTTCACTTCTTCACTTCACACTTGTACAAGAACAATTCTTCGTACTTTCACTTCACTTGGCAAAATGTCCTTCTTTGGAATTCGCTTGGATGCGGTAAGAATCACTTTACTGTTCGCTTTGGCGGTTTGCTTTGGCGCTTGGTTGAATTTCAACTGATGATTCTGCAACGTTCTCATCGCCGTTTATATACAACAGAGTGCGCTGCTCGTGAACCGACCAGAGAAATCTCGAACATCCCAGAGATAGAGGGCGCGCTTATAACACTGTGCGATGAATATTCTAGAAATCAGTTACGCGGTGAATCAGGGGTTCGGGTGGCACGACCGAAATGTCCTGATGTTGCTAGAATTTTCTACATTTGTCGATATTATTCGAGCGTGTGATTTACATATAGATGAGTCATTGGCAAAGAATTGATATTATTTAAACAACGTAAAGGAAATAATTTATGATTTCGCTTGTAGCAAATGAAAATGCTGTTTATTCTTCTTCTAACTTTGATCAATGATTGTAATTATCTTTTTTATTAATGAAAATGTGCTGTTTTCGTACAAGATAACTGAAAACAAAGTGTTTGTTGTTCATGTTTAGAACGTTTTTAATACATTTTATATGTGAAAAAACAAATTTTCAAAATAAAAAAACATCGCTTGGACAGTGGAATTTTTTAAATGTCAAGCATTCAAATGTCACTGTGTTGTTCGTGTTGCAGCCTCTTGTACAGTACAGTTCCGCTTGCTTTCTTGCTCTAAGCGAACTCAACAATCGGCCATTTTCTCTTGCACTTCCTGCTGAAACGGTCGAAATCAAGGCACGCTTGTAATTGTATTCACGTGTATTAACTACTAAAATGTAGTGCAGCAGTTTTCATTAACTGCAAAAGGAAATTTCTCTTCATGGTAAGTATTGTACGACGAATTTCAATCACCGCAAATCGGCCGTGGTTGTGTGGGGGGCAATTTTGTTCCCCTCGCTCAGCAAGAGCATATGGTGATGCTCACGGTGCGCGTCACCCTAACCTCAAAGAGGTCGTTACTGTAAAATGCCATCTTTCGACCCTCTTTTTGCAGGAGAATCTTTTCATTCCGAACGAAGCACGTTGCACACATTCGTGAAAGAGTTGCATTTGTGAAATTTTGCACGACGCGTACCACACATTGTTGACGGTTCGACGCCAAGATGTATCTGTACAACTTCATCTTACAACGTGCCACCGGCATCACGCATGCCGTGCACGGAAGCTTTGCCGGCACCAAGTTGCAGGAAATTTTGCTTGCCAAGGGCAAAGGTCTCGAGTTGGTCCGTCCGGATCCGAACACGGGCAAGGTTCACACGTTGCTGCAGACGGAAGTGTTCGGCGTCGTACGGTCGCTGATGTCCTTCCGACTTACGGGCGGGTCGAAAGGTAGGTTAGCTCGTTTTTTCTCTTTTCGTCGCTTTGCTATGTAAAGCCGACCATACATCTCAGTATGCATTGATATTTGTTGGACGATGTCACGATGGCAATGTGTTCACACGAAAGTGAGGTTAGGTTGTGCATTGGTCGATGTTGAACGGCGTCTCTTGCTTCGAGTACACGTTTGCTGTCCTTATTGGTCAGGTGTAGTGTTTCCAGAAAACTCATGATACGCCCATAGCAAGCAAGAATACGGACGCAAGTCGCTTTTGAGGAAATGTTGAAATCATACCTTGAATTGAAATTTGCGCTTACACCTTTTCTGCATTTTCAGACCATAATTAGAAGACGCGTGATCAGAGTGACGATTTTCATGTGTATGTGTACATTTTTTTTATTTTGCACAGATTATGCGGTCATTGGTTCAGATTCGGGACGCATTGTGATTCTGGAGTACAATCCGGCGAAGAATCAGCTCGAAAAGGTTCACCAAGAAACATTTGGAAAGTCAGGATGTCGGCGCATCGTTCCCGGTCAGTATTTGGCCATAGATCCGAAAGGCCGTGCCGTCATGATCGGTGCGGTCGAAAAGCAAAAGTTGGTCTACATCCTGAACCGCGACTCCGAGGCACGGCTCACCATTTCATCCCCATTGGAAGCGCACAAATCCAACACACTAACCTACCACATGGTGGGCGTCGACGTAGGCTTTGAGAATCCAATGTTTGCCTGTCTGGAGATCGACTATGAAGAGGCCGACACAGATCCAACTGGTGAAGCGGCTACCAAGACGCAGCAAACGCTGACGTTCTATGAGCTTGATCTGGGCCTGAACCACGTGGTGCGCAAATATTCAGAACCACTCGAAGAGCATGCCAACTTTCTCATATCTGTGCCTGGTGGAAACGACGGTCCGTCCGGTGTGCTGATCTGCTCGGAGAACTACTTGACGTACAAGAACTTGGGCGATCAACACGATATCCGCTGTCCGATTCCGCGTCGTCGCAACGATCTGGACGATCCCGAGCGAGGCATGATTTTCATCTGCTCCGCAACGCATCGCACGAAATCGATGTACTTTTTCCTGGTGCAAACGGAGCAGGGCGATATCTTCAAGGTGACGCTTGAAACCGACGATGACGTAGTGTCGGAAATCAAGCTAAAGTACTTCGATACGGTACCGCCAGCGACGGCCATGTGTGTACTGAAGACAGGCTTCCTGTTTGTGGCCTGCGAATTCGGTAATCACTATCTGTACCAGATCGCCCATCTTGGCGATGACGATGATGAACCGGAGTTCAGTTCGGCGATGCCGTTGGAGGAGGGCGATACGTTCTTCTTCGCACCGAGACAGCTGAAGAATTTGGTGATGGTGGACGACATTCCATCGTACGCACCGATCCTCGGTTGCCAGGTTGGGGATCTCGCCAACGAAGATACACCACAGCTGTACTTGGCATGCGGCCGTGGACCACGTTCCTCCATCCGCGTGCTGAGACACGGTTTGGAGGTGTCGGAAATGGCCGTATCGGAGCTGCCCGGTAATCCAAATGCCGTATGGACCGTCAAGAAAAGAATCGATGGTAAGTGGTATTCGCAAGGCTACACATTCTGTATCTGTTATTATCGAAGGCGGGACACAGTGAGACATGATTTGTTGCCACTATGGACTAAAGAAAAGTGAATGAGGGGATTCATAAACCTCTGGCCCATATTTCATGTCTTGTTGTGCATATCCGCCCTTAGCAAATTAAGTAAAATGAAATATGATAATAATTCTAAAAGCTGGTGTTCGTCGATAAGTTTGACACGGCTAACCTAAAGGTGGCAACTCAGTAATGGAGGAATTATGAATGATTGAATTCCGTATTCCGTCATCATGTTCCTTTGTCAGCCCTTAGGTTACTGGTATAAAATCCCAAACATGAGTAGAAATTGCAATCACAAACACCAGTTTTCCTCTCATTTTCAGGCATTGTGTGAGAGAAGTGTGTTGGAAATGTGATCTATGGTACACACACTTTTAAATGACCGTTGGCCAGTAGGTAAGAAAAGCGATAGTCTTACGATAGGAACGAACTACATTACTACTACTACCCACTGCTAGAAGTGTAAATGCGTTTTCGCTTGTAGCAGATAACAGTTAGGCAACATTTCCTTGATTAGCACGAAAGTAATTTCGTGCCTGTGTGAAGCCGGCAGGTGTATGTGAAAGGATCTCGTGGATTGTTGTGTTCTATTTGCTTTCTTTCTTCCAGACGAGTTCGATGCGTACATCATCGTATCGTTCGTGAACGCAACGCTTGTGCTGAGCATTGGTGACACGGTCGAGGAAGTGACGGACAGTGGCTTCCTCGGTACTACGCCGACCCTTTGCTGCAGTGCACTTGGCGATGATGCACTGGTGCAGGTCTATCCGGACGGTATACGTCACATCCGGGCGGATAAGCGTGTAAACGAATGGAAAGCTCCGGGCAAGAAGACCATCATGAAATGTGCAGTCAACCAGCGTCAGGTGGTGATAGCTCTTTCCGGTGGTGAGCTTGTGTACTTCGAAATGGACCCGGTAAGAAAATGTTTCTCGTGCTTTTCTATTGTTTCTTATCCTTCATCCCTTGTGCATCTTCTCTCTCCTGATGATCTTATTGAAACCGAATTGTTTTGAAGAATAGTATTTCAATACACTTTGTGTCCTGCAGTTCTGAAAGTGTTTACACAATGCGATACTTACCATCAAATTCATTTTCGTTTCTAAAACATTATCGTCTGCTTTCCCTTTCCAGACTGGTCAACTGAACGAGTATACGGAGCGAAAGAAGATGCCCAGCGAAGTAATGTGCATGGCTCTTGGTTCTGTGCCCAGTGGCGAACAACGATCATGGTTTTTGGCTGTTGGTTTGGCCGACAACACCGTGCGCATCATATCGTTGGATCCGACGGACTGTCTGTCACCCCGTTCCATGCAAGCTCTACCATCAGCGGCCGAATCTCTGTGTATCGTGGAAATGGGTACAGTCGAGTCGTCCGAGGATGATGGCGTCACGACCACGACGGGATGCATTTACCTAAACATTGGTCTAACCAACGGAGTGTTGTTGCGCACGGTGCTGGATCCAGTTTCTGGTGACTTGGCCGATACGCGAACACGTTATCTTGGGTCTCGACCGGTGAAACTGTTCCGCATCCAGATGCAAGGGTCCGAAGCGGTGTTGGCAATGTCGAGTCGTTCCTGGCTGAGCTACTACTATCAGAACCGTTTCCATCTAACGCCTCTTTCGTATGAAACGCTCGAGTATGCGTCCGGATTTTCCAGCGAACAGTGCTCGGAAGGTATCGTGGCCATCTCGACGAACACGTTGCGAATTCTCGCACTCGAGAAGCTGGGAGCTGTGTTCAACCAGATAACCTTTCCGCTGGAGTATACTCCGAAACGCTTTGCCATTCATCACGAGACCGGCAAGCTGATCATTAGCGAAACGGATCATAATGCGTACACGGAGGAAACGAAAACCATCCGCAAGAAACAGATGGCGGACGAGATGCGTGAAGCGGCCGGAGAGGATGAACAGGAACTGGCGAACGAAATGGCGGACGCGTTCATCAATGAAGTGCTGCCGGAGGATGTGTTCTCCTCGCCGAAAGCCGGTACTGGCATGTGGGCATCCCAGATTCGCGTGATGGATCCGATCAACGGGCACACGTACTCGAAGGTACAGCTAGCCCAGAACGAAGCCGTACTGTCATTGGCGTTGGTACGCTTTGCCGTCGACCAGAAGTGGTATGTGGTGGCCGGTGTGGCCAAAGATTTGCAGATAAATCCAAAAATCAGCAACGGCGGCTTCATTGATGTGTACAAGGTGGACAGCCAAACGCACCAGCTCGAGCACATGCATCGGACGGAGATTGATGATGCGCCCGGTGCGCTCTGTCCGTTCCAGGGACGACTTCTGGCCGGAATCGGTAAAGTATTGCGCATCTACGATCTTGGCAAGAAGAAGCTGCTGCGTAAATGCGAGAACAAGCACATTCCCAACCAGATTGTCAACATTCAGGGCATGGGCCAGCGAGTGTACGTGTCGGATGTGCAGGAATCGGTATACTGCATCAAGTATAAGCGCGCGGAAAACCAGCTCATAATCTTTGCCGATGATACACACCCACGGTGGATTACATCGGCCACATTGCTCGATTACGATACAATTGCGACCGGCGACAAGTTCGGCAATATCTCGATTCTACGTCTGCCGCATTCAGTATCGGACGATGTGGATGAAGACCCCACCGGCAACAAGGCGCTGTGGGATCGTGGACTGCTGAACGGCGCTTCACAGAAAGCGGAAAACATTTGTACGTTCCATCTGGGCGAGATCGTGATGTCGCTACAGAAAGCCACACTTATCCCGGGAGGTTCGGAATCTCTCATTTATGCTACGATGAGTGGAACCGTTGGTGCGCTGGTACCTTTCACAAGCCGTGAGGATTTCGATTTCTTCCAACATTTGGAAATGCACATGAGAAACGAAAATCCACCCATGTGCGGGCGGGATCACTTGAGCTATCGAAGCTACTACTACCCGGTGAAGAATGTGATGGACGGGGATCTGTGCGAGCAGTTCACCTCACTGGATCCAGCTAAACAGAAGAGTATTGCGACGGATCTCGGACGGACACCTAGTGAGGTGGCGAAAAAGCTGGAAGACATACGGACGCGATATGCGTTCTAAAT